>PVIW01006104.1:9224-87997 GCA_004026585.1 Noctilio leporinus
AGAGAGAGAGAGAGAGAGAGAGAGAGAGAGAGAGAGAGAGAGTCTTTTTTTTTTTTTAAATCCCCTCTCTAAAGGTTGAGATGGTTGGGGAGGTCCCAGAGGAGGAGATCAAATATTTATCAGCTTTCCGAGTGTATCCTTTCTGAGTTGAGGTCTATACAGATTGGTTGATGCCAGAGCAGGGGGCCATTAGTTATTGCAGCTGGTCCTGATATTAGCCATGGCATCAGCTGGCATGGCCTTACTGCTTTTCTGAGCCTGGAGCTGATTATTCTCTTGGAGGCCTAGATGGCATTTTAAGTTTAACCAAAACTCTCTTTCTGTAGTTGACAGACCCAAGGCTCTGCTTCCAAGATCATTTGATGTGGGTCAGAAACTTAGGGTCTTGAGGGCTTAATGCTAAAGAGAGTGGTCATGCAGAGACTTTTATGGTAGTCTTATGAGGTTATGCCCTGATCCTTTTGTTCCTCCTCTGAGGGGGTCTACCACATTACTAACAATGTGCCTGAATAGGATGGTCAGGGAAGGGTCTGAACCACATGAACAGAAACATGACAGGTCAGGGGATCTAAACATAATTAATGATATGCCAGGAGAGGAAAGGTCACCCTTGGTGCAAGGTCCTTGTTTTCCCAGTTTTTCCGTTTGCTGGGTACCTGGGGCTTTCCTCCCTGGTGAACTTTCATACTTAGCCCATTGTCCTTGCTCTACTCATGTTTGTCTAACTGCCTACCATAGTTTATAACAGGGAGCCAAGATAATTTGATCTTGTTATAAAACATATAATGCAGATGGATGGACAGATGTTTAGAGAAACAGATGTTTGCTGAGGAGAAGAAAACTCTCACAGTCATTGGATATAGGAGAGGCTGAGAGACCACTTCATTAGCAGGTGGGAGAAGGGGCCCTGTTGGACTCTGAGGTTCTTACCAACTGTGAAACTGATTTGTCAATATTTCGTAGTTCAATTCTTTTAATACCTAAATAAAAACTTACTTTCTAGAAGCCTAAAATTCTCAGGTATAACTTTTAAAAATATAAAAGTGTTTTATAAAGCTCTTTTGATTTCCCTTTGAAACACTAAAATATAATGTAATCCTCTTGGCTTTAAAACTCACAGCTATGCTATTCCTTCTACAGGTGATAAAAGCATCCAGCCTGGAGCATAGATGTGTGAAAAAAGATTAGGCAGTGTGTGAAAACACTTTCTTCCCATCAGCCATTTGACAGCTATTTTGAAATGCTAATGTAAGTCCTATAGTGTTGTTATCTTGGAATTCACACCTATTCAATTCTATGTCCAGGTAAATAAAACATCCACTGGTGACACAGAAGTGTGAAGCCACACTGAGGCAAACTGAAAATCCTGGACTCAATCCAACCCAAAAGAAAAAGAAAAAAATACAAGTTTCCGTTTTCATTCAGTATCATTTATTTTTGTAAAAATTTGAATTTGAAGTGTTTTCAGGGAGATAACTAAGTACAACTAGTTGAGCAAACTGCTAAAAAAAAATAAAAAGGAAAAAGGAAAAAGAAAAAGAAAAAAAGAAAGAGAAACAGGCACAAAATAGTATCACTTATGCTAAAAGCCCTTGCTACCCAACCTAGGATTAATACTTGATGCAATTGCAGTTTCAATGGCTTCCAGAAACACATTCTTAATCAACCAGTATGGAATTTTGTAGTCAAACACAAATAAAGTAATCTGGCACATGGGCCTTCTTCATCCCCCATAAAAACGGAGGCAAACTGCATGAAAATAATCCTTCTTCTCTTCTCCCAAAGAAGAAATGCTCTGGTCCCAAAATAATCATTTTTTTCTTTCTTTTTTTTTTGCTAATACCTCCCTGTCCCACCCCTTCTTCCCATAAAATCCTCCATTTTGTACACCTCCTTAGAATGGCCTTGTAGTTGATGATGGGATGCTTTCTGATTCATGAATTGTTTAATATAGTCAATTAGATCTTCAAATGTACTGGGTTGAATTTTATTTTTTAACACTACAAACCAATGGCAATGTTAGGGATTTATGTTCAAATACCTATTATGTTTATTAGAGGCACTGAGTAATACGTAATTCATAGTTAACATAGGTTAAATAATTTGCTTCAAAGACACACAGCTTTTAATTAGTTCAGCAGGGATGGTGACATAAGACATTGACATTGGTTGCCTTGAAACAGGATAGTAAGAAGCTAGGAAAATTCCTTGGCAAGTGAAATGGGGAAATTGAGACAGATAGCTAAACAAGTTCAAGCAATTGACAGCCAGCTAGTAAATTGCAAGGTCTTATCCTCCCTAAACCAAGGACATTTAGGAGCAGTTTACACATTTTAGACCAGCAGGGGTAGACCTGCCTCAGTCCTCTTCTGTGACATTCTTTGAAGGTGAAACTGACCAGAGAATGACCCTGATTCCTCTGAGTTCATTTTGATGAATCAGCACATTAAAGAGCACACCTAGAAAGCTGATAACTATTCTATTGAGATCCTCTCTTGAGTTCGGCCCTAAGAATAACCCCCCCACCTCTCCCTAGGAAAACAGATAAAACTCTTAAGGCAAAGTGTATGCTTTTCCTTGAGCACACCTGTGCCTTCTACCCTTCTTTCCTCAGGCATGTATCTTTGCTTTCTTTCTCCTAAGAGATTTGCAGCCTGGGAAGTAGCTGGCAGCAGAAGCTTAAGCCTGGCAACCCCCCTGAACCAGTCTCCAAGGGCCTTCCTTTCACCTCTGTAACTTGTTTCCTGGGTCCACATAGCCCAGCTGGCTCATTTATTTTTATTCTGTGACTGACTTTTTAAAGGGCCAAGGCAGCCTCATCTTGGATCAGATCTTCCTCACATTTTCAGAGGACCAAGGCAGTTCTGCCACGGAGTCTCACTCCTGTTGCTTTGCTCTTGCCTCTTCTATCTTAAACCCTTCTTTTGTTTCATTGTCCTCAGCTTTAATAAACGTACTCTCAAAATCACCTGGACTCTTGTTATGAAATCTTTTCTGCATGAAGTCAAGAACCCACCTATTCCAGATCCTGCCAGGGCAGACCTGCCTCAGTTTCAGTCTTTCTTGTGACAGCCCCATATCTTAGAGTTGGGGCCCACTTGAAAGACAGGAACTTGGAGTCTCGCACAGGCCAGACTAAACCTGTAAGTCCCTGAGAATGCTGGGTACAGACAGACATGTTTCCATGTTAAAACCAGTGGTCCTGGGGGAGGGGGACTAGGTCATGCGGGAATACTTTAGTTATTATGAAGCCTCGCCTGTTCTCTCGCCTCGCCTAATCCATTGTATCAACTGCAGAAAAATTTAAAATTTGAACACATATCCTGACCTGAGTGAGATCTCCCTGCCCCTTCAGGTTTTTTTTTTGTTTTGTTTTGTTTTTTTTTTTTAATTTACCTGTAATTAGCATCAAATAGCATTGATTGACAAGCTACATGCCCTCAAGTTTACCCCTTTCAATAAAAGATCTTTGGGAATAAAGAACTAGGCCTTTGGCCTTGAACCACTGGTCAGATCTTCTTCCCCTTACACAGAGCTGTTTGGGACCGTGTTATTTAATCCTGGCACCGGAGGGGATTTTGCTGTGGGGTCTGGATTCCCTCCATTTCCAGTCCTAAATTATATATACTATTATATATATATAATATTATATTTAATATTATATATTTTATATTATACATAATATATACACGTAATATATATAATTCATAATATATATTTTATAATACTATATGCTTATATATATATTAATGGTAGCTAGTACAATAGTTATAAAAGGGCTACAGAAAGCTCTTAAATCTTAATAGCTTAAGAATGCCAACTCTGATGTGGTTATCAGGTGATTAAGGAATGCAGTCTTTTAAAGACCATGTCCTCTCTGTCTCATGGTGCTACCATCTTCAAAATGGGTACTACAGAAGGAAAGAGAAAAGAGTGTAGGTTTTTATAGACCAACTTTGGAAGTGGTATTCACCACTTTAAGTGTCATTCTTTTCATTTTAGTTCAGTCACACAGCTCCAGATTAATTCCTAGGGGCTCAGAAATTGTGTTAAATTGTGTTCCTAGGAGGAAAATAAAAAACTCTGAGGAACACTAATATTGCCAATGTTTTCATTTTGTGTGCTCAATAGTATGCTGTTTCATACTTAATAAACATTTGCAGACTCAATATATGACTGAATGAATGCAACCTCATGGTAATAATAATCTAGTTGTAAACAAGTCAGAAGTCAAAACTGGGTTCATAGGAACCACTAAGGTCAATATTAGTTTATTTAAATCAGAGAAACATGGCCCTGGCTGGTGTGGTTCAGTGGATTGGCACCAGCCTGTGAACCCAAGGGTTACTGGTTCAATTCCCAGTCATGGCACGTAACCAGGTTATAAACCGGATCTCCAGACAGGTCCCCATCTAGAGCCAGGTGGAAAGCAACCATTCATAGATGTTTCTCTCTTTTTTTCCCTCCCTCCCTGCCCTCCTCTTTAAAAATAATGAATAAAAATCTTAAAAAAAAATAAACCAGAGAAAAGGTGACTAATAACACATCAATAAGTACAAAATATTACCTATGGTAATGCTAGTAGCAACTCTCTGCAGAGGAGAGCTAAGGATTAAGTAAGTTAAGTGTAAAGGTCTGGGAATATAACTGGCACACAATGAGTTATAATGACTAGCTGATGGCTTTCTCTCAGCAGTTTTCAGTGAGTTACTCCCAAAAGCTACCGGCTTTGGTCAATTTTTGCTGTTTCTTCTTAATAAAATTCTGCAGTTTTTAGTAATAATTGGTGTTTTCTTAATGGAAAAGAGATGCTCACTTTAACATTGGAGAGACTCCGATTCTGTCATGGTATTCTTATTAACATAGTCACTTAGAAAGTGACTCTGGCTTTTTAATTGGCACTTAGCAAATTTGCAAGAGAGAAAAAAGAGATTCATAGACATGCTTATTAATGTCACTGTTTGAGACCATTAAAATTAATAATAAATGTTGCCAACAAGGGAGCAACTTTGTAAGTGCTAAGTTGTTTTTCTACACAATCCTCTATTGTTCATGGGGGATACAGTGTTCTCTTCTAAAGCACTTTTCACTAGGCTTGTGTCCTCAATGTGAGGTATCTTACCAATTCCTCTGTTAAACAGATTATCCTTCTCTCTGTAGATTGGATGTTTTCCATCTAAGGTGAAAGGGCATGATTTTAAAATCATAGGGAAAAAAGATAAAACTTTAAAAAAGATTAATCAGCCTTTCCATGCAGATTTGTATTGAAACAGAACTGTAGGAGGCTCTTTGCTTATAAGGGGCCTATTTGCCCACTACCAGGAAAAACTCGTATCAGAGTTGCTGAAAAGAAAAGGAATTTTGTTTATTTATAAGTTATACAAATTTATATTGAAGATTCAATTCTGCTATTACGTACCACTCCCTTTAAAACACCCAAAAATATACAGTCCTGCCACATTAGGCCAGTTTCAGAACAAAGAGGTCAGAGGTACCATCCCAATCAGGTTCAGCATTCCTGGTGGCTCCCATCTGTCTGCACTAGATTTGGGGAGGGCATGTGCACTTCCTGACTCTTACATCACCTGTACTTTCATACCTTTGTGCAAACTGCATGTTTTCTCCCTAACTCTATGCAAACCATACGTGCTACTTCCTGAACAAACTGCACACACCTTCCTCTTCTCTCCCAAACTGTGTGAGTCTTATCCTGCCTCTCAAGCCACGTGCTCTGTCTGTGTCTATCTTCTTAATGGATGCTGCCTTATTTTTAAATTCCCAATCACAGCCTTTGACATAAAGGGCATGGTAACCAGATCTGATCACTTGCTTTGCTCTTGGGCAGCCCTGTAAGCTTTCTGGTCATTATCCTATGGTTAAAGCCCCTCCTATTTTTCTTGATGTGTGAGGGACAAAGGCTATGTTCTACTGATCCTCATCTTACCTACTTGCCAAACTGCAAGGAATGGGGAATTTTGACTTTCTCACACTCTAACAGTATGGTAAAACATTAATAAGAGTCTGAGATAATGAGGTTTTGATGCAGGCATTCTGGGGGGGGGGGGTGGCGGATCTGAGGGTCTAAAACCCACTATGGATTCTTGGATTCCCATAAGAAAGAATTCAAAGTTGAGCCAGCATAGAGCTTAAAGTGAAAGTGAGCTTATTAGTGAAACAGTGAGACAGAGAGGAGGCTACTCCATAGGCAGAGCAGCCTCTTCCTAAAGGGATTTACTTCTTTTATTGAGGCTCATTTGATAGAGGGTTGGGCATTCAATAAGGGGGAGGAATGTGCAGGACTTTTCCTGGAAAAGGGTGGAGGCTTCTTGGAAAAGCACTATTCGCCATTTTGTGTCCTTATATGGGCTTTCTGTTTCTAATGCTGATGGTGTGGAGTGTGTCATTTAGAATACTAATGCATTACAATGAATGCATAATGAGGCTAGTGGTTACCCATAGGTGAAATTAGTCACCATGTTGGACTGAGATGATTTTCTGCTGACTTTAACCTATAAATTCTTTGGGAGTTGGTCTTACTGTGTGCCTGATGGCCCGTGGCCCTTATTGGTTACAGTCATTTTGCCACATCCCTATCTCAGTTTCATGGAGGAGGTTACATTTGAAATGGGAGTGATGGATTATACTACTTGGAGGGACTGTGCTGAGTGTGCATAGGATATTTAAAAATAGGGTCTGGGTTGGGAGTCACAGAAGATGAATTGAGAGGGCACACTGCTTCTTGGTCAGAGAGATCATCTGATGGCCTTGTCAAATAGTTTGGACTTGGCTCTATGGGCAGTGGAGGGTACTGAAGGTGTTTGAGTAATAGAATGAATTATCAGAGCTATGCCCCAAGAAGCATAATTTAGCAGTTGAGGAACCTGAATTTGGCAAACCAGGAACACGACTGTGGCAATGGCCCAGTGAGACAGTAGGGGGTTATACTCACTGGTATAGTGAGTGGAATAAGGTTGAGAAGCTGAATGACAGACCCTGGACCAGGTTTCTCTCTCTAGGGCCCCACCCCAAAAAAATTTGGGCTGGAGGCTGAGAATTTGTATTATAAGATGTTCTCAGATGATGGTGATGATGGTCTGGGAATGCATTTTGAGATTCACTAGGTTTGGGAACCACTGGGAAATAAATTCTTAGTCTCACAGAAGTGTGGTTCTGAGTCCAGTTATAGGCATACACTTGACACAATGGCCTGTACAGAAATAAAAGTGCCTCCAATGGTGTTCCATTGCTGGATCTCCTGGCTTTTCGATGCAGAGTCCCTACAGAAATATAACTGACCTGTTGTTTGCTTGGCTGAGAACCATTTGAGCCTTTGAGAAGAAGATGTAACCAGATGCTAGGGAAACAGTGAGTCTGGGGAAGGATGGTGTTGACCAGGAGGAATGATGGCATTATGGACTGCTTTTACTGACTTATTACAAGTTCCCAATATTCAAGTTCTGTGAAGTGTTAGATGAGGTGGGGAGGAATAGGGAGCAAGGAGGAAACAAAGGACATGGATTCAGCAATAAGAACAGTTTGGGAACAGGAGGATGAGGAGGGAGAAAGAAAAGGAGACAGGCAGAAAAAAGAAAGTGAAAGAAAGCTGAGGTCTTGCAAGTGCAGCCCTGTTTTCACACAGGTTGAATTTTCAAATTCAGAGTCACCTTTCTTAATAACCACAACAGTATTGAAATAAGGGTAGCTATTATTTTCTGCTATATGCCAGGGATTTTATATGGTTTCTTCCTCAAGACAGGTTTTGTGAGCACTTCATAGGTAGGAAAACTGAATCTGAGAGAGGTTAAACATGAATTAACCCGTAGGTTCCCTCAGCCCCTCTCACCCACACCTGTGAGGCTCTAGGTCCAGAGGCGGGGCCAGAGCTCTGAGCAGTGGCAGCAACAGCAGCTCTCAGCGGTGACATGGGGTGAGAGGTGGTTGCCCATAAGTGCTGTCAGAGTAGCTAAACTACTTGCCTACATTGTACCTAATCAGTGTCAGGATTAGAATCCTGCAGTTCAAAGCTTGGAGTTCACACCTTGAACACTCAGCCGTGCCCTCTATTCCACTTTCCTTGGTTGGGTGTTTCTGTGGGTCAGCACTTGTGTCTCAGTGAAGTACCCCTTCTCCAGTTTCATGGAGCCATGGGCTCCCTGAAACCTCATATTTTTACCTACAAAAGGATATTTTGGGGGCTCTTTCTAATGTTCCTTTCTATAAACTATTGTTATTTCCTGAGGTCCTGTCCTCTAATGAGATGGACATAGAGGTGCACTGCCTAGCTCTCCCTTCCAGGGAGGGCTTGTCCAAGCTGCTAGACATGCTGTTGGCATAAAGCCTTCAGTTGTCTTCAGGGATTCTCTCAGCAGCAGAGCCACTTTGTCTAGGGTTGTTCACAGCCAGGGCCTGATAGAAGCAGGAGTATTAAGACTCAGCTCTTTTGGCCCCATTGGGAGCACCTTTGACCAATCACTTAAGGGCTGAGTGCACCCAGTGATGGTTTGCACGGCTACCTCCCTTCTCCCCTGCCCACTCAGCCTTTATTCCTTCCGTTTCACAGGTCTGGATTACAACCTGCACCTACAACTCCATCTATCACAGGTTCTGCTTCCTGGAGAGCCTAACCTGCTACATCCATCCATTACCTGGACCTCCTCTATCCACCTTCTGCTTATTTTAGGAAATCTGGACACATGTACCATCACATCTACTGTTTTTTATCTTCTCTTCTTTAATGACACTTACCTTATATTTTATTTTCTCTGGTTAGGAAAAATGTGCTGGCAAGTGTCTTGAGTGGTATCTGAGAGATGGAACACTGATCCAGCTATTTCACCTCAAAGATATTATCCTACAATTTTTTTTCACACACATATAAGATGATGTCTGAACACAGTAGTCACAGCAGTGTCGGCAAGAGCAGAGCAAGGGATTCTAGTCACATGCTTACCAACAGAAGGGTCCACACAAATTATAATATTAAATGCTTGTCCAGAATACCCCTCTAAAAAATGAGAATGCTTTTTAAGCACTAATTTGAAATGATGTCCAAGATATATTGTTAAATGAAAAAAAATCAAGGTGCAGACCAGGGTATGCAGTCCACTACCATTCATGTGAGAATATGGGTGTGTATGTGCTTATGTAGCCAGAAAATGCCTCTAGAACTTGTCATGAGGAATTGGTAATTGGCTGCCTGTAGGGCAGAAAATTGGAAGGACTGGAGGATAGTGGAGGGAAAATAATGTTTTTTTTTTTTTTTTTTTTTTTTTCCCCATGGCTTTCCTTCTATACTTAGAGAATTTTGAAGAATGAGGACTTTGTACTATATGGTTTATTAGCTTATTTAAGAAATAAATCTGACCCATTCATTTAAGCGGTAGAGGAAATTAAACTCGAGAATGGTAGGGAATGGATACTTTTAGTTGTTGGGGGCTGCTAGGATAGATGCTGTTGTGCGTGTCAGGGATGGTAGATAGCTAAGCCAGCTCTGACATTGTGGAGCTTTAGACAATGGCTGGGAGAGAAGGTGAGGTGCCTAGACTATGGGCTGCTGGGACTGAGCTTGACATGAAAGCAATAGAAGGTCAGGTGCACTCCTCTCCCTCAGAGGGTAAGCTGACCTGGATATGAAGCTTTGTTGTTCAGTAGCAGCTGTGTGTCTGCCAATGCCCCATGGGGACAGCATCCTCTCTGCAGCAGACCAGCTCCACCAGAGCTCTTGCTGCATTGTCCAGGAAGTAATCTCTCTCTGTTTGATCTAAATGAGCCACTGTGTTTTTTAAATGATTGAAGAAGTAGGGAAAAGAAGGCCCAAGAGTGGAAAATGTACATTTCAATGACCTGGCTATTAATATTGTGGGATAACTTATACACACTTCATGCCAAAGGCTGCATTTGCAACCCAGGGCTCTCTCTCCTGAGTTTTATATTTATATATACAATTATGTCTAGGATACCTTTGTGTGTATGGCTCACAAAAGCCACAATGTCAGAATGCCCTGATCTAAACTCAATATCTTCCCCTACTTTACCCCATCCCAACTGCACCTCAGCTCCTGTTTTTTTTCCTTGGGAATGACAGAAACTGAGATGCCATTGACTCCTCCTCCTCTATCACCTCTCCTTTATTTTTCTGACTGTGAATCAGACCATGTTACACCTCTGCTTTGAACTACTCTGAAGCTGATTTGCCTGTGGGACAAATTCCAAGCACCTTAGGATTTCATGTAAGTTCCTGTGACCTTGCCCTCACCCATCTCTCTCACTCTATCTCTGACACCTGCCCACCATGCAGTTGCTTGCATTCCCTGCATGTGAGACTTCAAACACTCCCAGTCTGGTGGTTTGCCTTCAAACACTCACCTCGGGGGTCACACCTCTGTGAATCCTTCTTGATTTCCAGTCTTGGGTTGGTGCCTCATCCATGTGCCCCCACAAACCTCCTTGCCACATACATCTTCATAACACTGGGCACTCCATGGGTCATTATTAGTCTCTTCCACCTCTTGGGAACCCTAGGAGGATAAGACTCATGATCAGTTCATTTCTGAGTTCTCAGAGCCCAACTCTGTGATCCACACAAAAGAGATATCAGTGAATGTTATGGGAATGAAACAAACAAAACTCACCTGCTTGTGCTATGGGGGAAGAGACCAAACCCTGCAGAGCAGGGCCTCTGAGATCACAATGCTAAATGATGAGGAGCTGGACCCTGCCTTAGGGCTCTCTCTATACACTGTGGGATAGGGTTTGCTCTAAGTCACTCACAGCATACAAGGCAGTGAAAATACCAGGTAAAAGTACTTTACTAGGTATTTTGTGGTCTATTTTTCCCTTTTAAGTGGCTCTCTCTGAGTTTCCAAGATCTTCTGCTATAGAATTGAGAAAGTAAGTTTGAGTTTACCATAGTTCTTACCCTGAAAGTGTGTCCTCTCTCAACTTCACATTAAAAATAACAAAAATTTAGTATGAAGACCTAGGATCCCATTTCCTGGTCAAATAAGTTCTGTCATATTTCTGGGGCTGATTTCACAATTAATTAAGAATTTGTTATATTTTCCCTCTGATCACACACCTTCCTTGTACTGACAGGACTGACCAAGGGAGAAAGAAAGTGAGAAATTGCCTAAAAGAAAAACAAAGACAGAAAGAATGAAAGAAAGAAAAATCTGCACCCTCATATTTGAAAACTCTATAGGCTTGCTCCCCTTTGGACTTAAGTTAGAACAGATGGAATGTGGAGGTGGAAGCTTCCCAGGGCTGTGGATCCAGAGCAGATCTCCCTCAACTGTCCTTCCTCAAAGCCTTCTGGCTTCTCTGCTTGGCTCCAAGTTCCTATCTTCAAGGGTTATGGGCCCCAATCTAACGGGGAAAAGACCATCTGATGAGATATGTCATCTCTGCTCCTCCACCTCATCAGTTAAGGTCAGTTAAGGTCAGACTTCACATGAGTGGGGAGGGTCCAAAGTAGCCTATAGTGACTGGTGTCTATGATAGAGGTTCTGTCTTAGCTTCAGCTGCCATAACAAAATACCATAGTCTGGGTAATTTAAACAACAGAACTTTACTTCTAAAAGTTTTGAAAGCTGGAAGTTCAAGATAAGGGTGCCGGTTTCTGGTGGGTGAGAGCTCTCTTTCTGGTTTGCTGCCACCTCCCTGCTATTCTTTATAGGCAAACAGAGTGGGCAAACTCTCAGTGTCTCTTCTCTTAAGGACACTAAACCCAACATGAAGTTCCCACCTTCATGATCTCTGACCCTAATTACTTTTGTAAAGGTCCTATCTCCAAATATAGTCACAGTGAGGGTAGGGCTTCAACATATGAATTTTGGGGACACAATTCAATCTCTAGCAGATTTCTCCTAAGCTTGGTAGTGTGACTGGGAAGGGCACAAGAGAGCTTAGTGGGATGCTGCGATGTTCTTCTATAGCTTGTTGTGGGGGTGTTTTTCTGGGTATATACTATGTTAAAGGCTGAAGATATGTGTTCTCTATTGTCTGTAAATTATGCCTTAATTAAGAGAAAACCATGAGAAAAAAAAGTCTTGATTTTCATTCCAAATACAATCGATTTCATTATCAGCAAGTCTTACAGACTTTTAAAGATCTCTGCATGTCCAAATAACCAGTATGTATCTTAGGTTTTGTTGGTGCTGAAATGCCTAATTATTGACCAAAGGTAATCATTTGTTAATAATCATATTGATTGTTTAATGATTAGCAATCATTATTTTATTTATTTCTTTAAAAGATCTTATTATTTTTTAGAGAGAGGGGAAAGACAAGAGGCAGAGAGGGAGAGAGACGTCAATGATTGGTTGTCTTTCACCTGCCTCCAGCTATGGACCTGGCTGGAGACCTGGCTTGCAACCTGATTATGTGCCCTGGCTGGGAATCAAACCAGTGACCTTTGAGTTTGCAGGCCTGTACCTTATCCACTGTGCCACCAGCCGAGCTAGCAATCAATATTTTAACATGTTATTTTAGTCAGATTACTGGCTTAGGAAATTGGGCTTGGGGTTGACATGTAACACATAATTTTCCACTTAAATACCATATTTATTTCACAGGCTTCTTGTGTAAGCTAAAATGGATAATGCATGTAAAGAATCCAGTCCTGGGCTTGTCGTGGCACTCAATAAATAAGTGTTAATTCATAACAGAAATCTGCAAATCCCTATAGCTCTTGAGACTGGTTAGAAGATAGGGTTGTGAGGGGTAAGAGGGTAGAGTAGGATGTGGCTGGAGGTCCATTGTTTTTTTTGTGTATTTTATTGATTATGCTGTTAAAGTTCTCCCAATTCCTTTTCCCTTTGCTCCTCTCCACCCAGCGCTCCCCTTCCCTCTGACAGTCTCACCCCCCTTAGTTCATGTTCATGGGTCATGCATGTAAATTCCCTGGTTTCACTCTTTCCTACAGTATTCTTAACTTCACCTTATCTTGTACCCATCAAATATGTTTCCTAATCCCTATGTTATTTCCCATTTTCTTTCCCTTCCCCCTTCCAACTGATAACCCTCCTAATGACCCCCATACATATAATTCTAATCCTATTCTGGTTGTTTGCTTAGTTTGTGTTTTGTTTTTATTTTTTACATTCACTTGTTTATAGTTGTAATATTCATAGTTTTGATCTTCTTCTTCTTAAATAAGTCCCTTTAACATTTCAGTAATAATGGCTTGGTGATAATGAACTCCTTTAGCTTTACCTTGTCTGGGAAGCATTTTATCTGCCCTTCTATTCTAAATGATAGCTTTGCTAGATAGAGTAATCTTGGTTGTACTCTTTGCATTTCATCACTTTGAATACTTCTTGCCAGGCCCTTCTTGACTGCAAAGTTTCTTTTGAGAAATCAGCTGATAATCTTATTGGAACCCCTCTGTCAGTAACTCTCTTTTCTCTTGCTGATTTTAAGATTCTCTCTTTATCTTTAATCTTCAGCATTTTAATTATGATGTGTCTTGGTGCCTAGTTTTTTTGGGACTCTCTGTGCTTCCTGGACTTGCATGTCTATTTCCTTCACCAAATTAGGGAATTTTTTCTTCATTACTTTTTCACACAAGTTTTCGATTTCTGCTCTTCCTTGTCTCCTTATTGAACCCCTATATTTCAGATATTAGCACATTTAAAGTTGTTCCAGATGTTCCTAAGCCTCTCTCATTTTTTTTCAATTCTAGTTGCCTTTTTCTGTACTGGTTGACTGTTTACTTCTTCCTTTTGCTTCAAATCACTGATTTGAACCTTGATTTCCTTCCCTTCATCATTGGTTTCATGTGGACTTTCCTTTGTTTCACTTAGCATAGCCTTCACTTCTCCCCTTCTGCATTTGGCATACTTAAGCATAACAGTCAAGCCTGTGAGCATCTATTTTTTTTAATTTAATTTTATTGTTGTTGTATTACTCCATCCCCTTTTCCCCTCCCCTTTGACCCCTTCTGCAACCACCCACTCCCTGTCAAAGTCAACCCCACTTGTTGTCAATGTCCATGGTTCTTCCATGCTAGTTCCTTGACTAAACTGCTCCCCTTCTTTGCCACCTCCTCCCCTGTCTCACCTCCCCTCTGCCCACTGAAGGTCTATTCATTGTATTCATGTATCTGGTTCTGTTTTGCTTGTTTGCTTGTTTGTTCATTTTGTTCATTAGTGTCCTGTAATGGCTGAGATCATATGTTATTTGTCTTTCACTGACTGGCTTATTGCGCTAAGTATAATACTTTCCAGTTCCATCCATGTTGTTCAAAGGGTAGGTGTTCCTTCTTTCTTTCTGCTGCATAGTATTCCACTGTGTAAATGTACCAAAGTTTTTTGATCTAATCATCCACTGATGGGCACTTAGGCTGTTTCTAGCACTTGGCTATTGTAAATAGCACTGCTATGAACATAGGTTCATATGAATTGGTGTCTCAGAGTTCTTTGGGTATAGTCATAGTAGTGGAATTGCTGGATTAAAAGGCAGTTCCATTTTTAGTTTATTAAGGAAACTCCATACTGTTTTCCATAGTGGCTGCACCAGCCTACATTCCCACCAACAATGCACCAGGGTTCCTTTTTCCCCACATCCTTGACAACACTTGTTGTTGTTGATTTGTTGATGATTGCCATTCTGACAGATGTGAGTTGGTATCCTACTGTGATTTTAATTTGCATCTCTCTGATGGCTAGTGATGTTGAGCATTCTTTCATGTGCCTTTGGGCCCTTTGTATGTCTTCCTCAGAGAGGTGTCTGTTCAGGTCCTTTGCTCATTTTTCAATTGGGCTGTTTGTCTCCCTGGTGTTGAGTCACATTAGTTCTTTGTATATTTTGGAGATCAAACCCTTGTTTGAGGTATCATTGGCAAATATGATTTCCCATACAGTTGTTTCCCTTTGAATTTTGCTGGTGTTTTCTTTAGCTGAACAGAAACTTTTCAGTTTGATATAATCCCATTTGTTTACTTGTTCCATTATTTCCTTGGAGAAGTATCAGTAAACATATTTCTGCATGGGATATCTAAAATTTTACTGCCTATATTTTTCTCCAGGACTTTTATGGTGGCACTGTTTATGTTTAAGTCCTTTATCCACCTTGAGTTTATTCTGGTGTATGGTGTAAGTTGGTGGTCTAGTTTCATTTTTTTTTGCATGTTGCTGTACAGTTCTCCCAAGGCCACTTACTGAAGAGACTGATTTTACTCCATTTTATGTTTCTTCCCCCTTTGTCAATTATTAATTGACCATAGAGTCCTGAATTTATTTCTGGGCTTTCTATTCTGTTCCATTGGTCTATATGTCTATTCTTATGCCAGTACCAGATTGTTTTGATGATAGTAGCCTTGTAGTATAGTTTGATGTCTGGTATTGTTATTCCCCCTGCTTTGTTCTTCTTTCTCAAGATTGCTGTGGCTATTCATGGGCATTTTTGGTTCCATATAAATTTTTGAGGTATTTTTTTCTATTTCTGTGAAGTCTATCATTGGTATTTTAATTGGGATTGCATTGAATCTATAGATTTCTTTGGGTAGTATGGACATTTTAATGATATTAATTTTTCCCATTCATGAATATGGTATATGCTTTCATTTATTTGTATCTTCCTTAATTTCTTTCTTCAGTGTTCTGTAGTTTTCTGAGTACAGGTCTTTTACCTCCGTGGTTAAGTTTATTCCTAAGTTCTTTATTTTTCTTGTTGCTATGGTAAATGGGATTAGTTTTCTAGCTTCTATCTCTGATGTTTCATTACTTGTATCAAAAGCATACAAAAATGCTTTTGATTTCTGAATACTGACTTTATACCCAGCTATTTTGCTAAATTTGCTTGTTAGCTCAAGGAAGTTTTTGGTGGAGCCTAGTGGGTTTTGTATGTCCACTATCAAGACATCTGCAAATAATGACTATTTGACTTCCTCCTTTCCAATTTGGATACCTTTGATTCCTTTTTCTTGTCTGAGTACTGTGGCTAGAACTTCCAAAATGATGTTGAACAGAAGCTGAGAGAGTGGACAGCCTTGTCTCATTTCTGATCTTAGGGGGAAAGCTTTTCTTTCTTGCCTGTTGAGTATGATGTTAGCTGTAGGTTTCTTATAGATGGGCTTTATTATGTTGAGATATACTTCCTCCATTCCCATTTTGCTGAGTGTTCTTATCATAAATGGTTGCTGTACTTTATCAAATGCTTTTTCAGAATCTATTGATATGATCATATGGTCTTTGTCTTTCATTTTGCTGATGTAATATATTACATTTATTGATTTGCATATTTTGTACTACCCTTGCATCCCTGGGATGAAACCCACTTGATCATGGTGTGTGATCTTTTAATGTATTGCTGGATCTGGTTGACCAATATTTTGTTGAGAATCTTAGCATCTATTTTCATCAGAGATATTGGCCAATAGTTTCCTTTCTTCATTGTATCTTGACCTGGTTTTGGGATTAGAATAATATTGGCCTCATAGAAAGAGTTTTGGAATCTTCCCTCTTCTTGCATTTTCTGGAATGGGTTGAGAAGGATAGGAGTTAGTTCTTCTCTAAATGTTTGGTAGAATTCACCTGTGTAGCATCTGGCCTGGGGCTCTTATGCTTTGGGAGATTTTTGATTACTTCTTCGATTTCACTAGCTGTTATTGGTCAATTCAGGATTTCTGCTTCTTCTGGATTCTGTTTTGGTAGATTATACATGTCCAGAAATGTGGCCATTTTACCCAGGTTGTCATATTTCTTGTCATATCATTGGTTTGTCATAATTTCTTACAATCTTTTGTATTTCTGAAGTATCAGTTGTGATTTCTCCTCTGTCATTTCTGATTCTGTTTATTTGGGTCCTATCTCTCTTTTTCTTAATGAGTTTGGTTAAAGGCTTATCAATTTTGTTTATTTTTTCAAAGAACCAGCTCCTGGCCTTATTGATTCTTTGAATTGTAGTTTTAGTCTCTAAGTTATTTAATTCTGCTCTGATCTTGATGATTTCCTTCCTTCTACTTGCTCTGGGCTTTGTTTGTTGTTTCTCCTCTAGTT
The DNA here is from genome assembly GCA_004026585.1 of Noctilio leporinus. Classification (NCBI taxonomy): domain Eukaryota; kingdom Metazoa; phylum Chordata; class Mammalia; order Chiroptera; family Noctilionidae; genus Noctilio; species Noctilio leporinus. The sequence goes on from PVIW01006104.1 coordinate 26,222, forward strand.
CTTGCATCTTTATGATTAGGTTGTTTGTATAAGTTTCTTCAGACCTTTTTAGGTCGGCCTTTATTGCTATGAATCTCCCCCTGAGGACTGCCTTTGCCATGTCCCACAGGCTTTGGGCTGTTGTGTATTCATTGTCATTTGTTTCCAGAAATTTTTTGATTTCATCTTCGATCTCATTGTTTACCCATTCCTTTCTTAAAAGGATGTTATTCAGTCTCCATGAGTTAGAGTGTTTTTTGTTTTTTTTCTCTTCAGATTGGTTTCTAGTTTCAAGCCATTGTGATCTGAGAATATGCTAGGTATGATTTCAGTTTTCCTGCATTTGCAGAGGCTTGTCTTGTGACCCACCATGTGGTCTATCTTTGAGAATGTTCTATATGCATTTGGAAACAATGTGTATTTTGATTCTTTGGGTGAAAGGTTCTGTATATATCAGTTAGGTCCATTTCCTCTAGAACGTTGTTCAATGCCACAATATCCTTGGCGTTTTTTTGTTTGGAAGATCTGTTCATTGCTGATAGTGGGGTATTAAAATCCCCTACTATTAGTGTGTTGCTGTCAGTATCCTTCTTGAAGTCCTCCAAGATTTTCCTTATATATTTGGGAGCTCCTAGGTTGGGTGCATATATGTTTACCAGACTTATATCTTCTTGATGGATTGTTCCTTTAAGTATTATGAAATGTCCTTCTTTATCTCTGTTTATGGCCTTCATCATAAAATCTATTTTGTCTGAAATAAGTATTGCTCATCCAGCCTTGTTTTCATGCCCATTTGCTTGATATATATTTTTCCATCACTTCCCTTTCAATCTGTGTCAATCTTTTGTTGTGAGGTGGGTCTCTTGAAGACAGTGTATATGTATGTAGTCATGTTTTCTTATTCATTCAGCTACCCTATATCTTTTGATTGGGGCATTTAATCCATTTACATTTAAGGTTATTATTGATTGATACTTATTTATTGCCATTTTCCCCTTTGTACCTGTGTTCCTCTCTGTCTCTCTCTGTTTCTTCATCTTTTTAAAGCAAACCCTTTAGTATTTATTGCAATACTGGTTTGGTAGAGATGTATTTTAGTCTTCTTTTGTCTGTGAAACTCCTTATTTCTCCTTGCATTTTGAATGAGAGCCTTGCTGGGTAGAGTATTCTTGGTTTCAGGCCTTTGTTTTCCATTACTTGGAATATTTTTTGCTATTCCCTTCTGGCTTGTATTGTTTCTGTTGAATAATTATTTGATAACCTTATGGGATCCCCTCTATATATTATTTGCTGTTTCTCTCTTGATACTTTTAGGATTCTCTCTTTCTTTTTGAAACTTGCCATTTTAATTATAATGTTTCTTGGACTTCACAACATAGACACACAGAACAGGCTCAGGTGAGGACAGACACTGAGGGAATCTCTGACCAGCAAGAGTCTGGGTGTATGTGCGCTTCCCTTGCCCTTTGTGTGACACCAGCTGATGTGACAAAGACACACTGAGGCAGGGGAGAGGGGGACACAGGGAAACATCCATTTTGTTTCCCCACTTCAGCCAACAGGGAAGCTGTGGTGGAGGCAACAGGTTCTCCTCAGAGAGGTCCTTTTCTGTGGAGCTGAAGCCCCCAACAAGCACAGGGAACATGGGGAGGGGAGGCAGCCTCCCCAGAAGGGAAGAGTCCCTACATTAGGTCCATCATTAGCTCCATCTGGTCAGCTGAGAACAGCAGTTGTTACCCATCACTGCTGGGGAGGTGAGAAAAGCCTAATTTCAGGGGTGGAGGGACATATTCCTGATATGAAATTGTTTTCTGTCTGTTTAGCCTGACACATCACATACTCCTTCTGCCAACTATAGTTTGCTTTCAGATGAGAACACTGTATTTGCAGTGTGAACCTCCACTGCTTGTACCCAACTGATTCTGTGAATGATTTCCCAAACAGGAAGATTTATCAATCTGTTTTCCACCCCATACACCATGAACCTACCCACCTCCCACACACAATTTAGTGTTACTTCCTATTCTCCTGGGGCCTGAGGGGTGATGAGCACAGCACAGAGTTCTTGTCCCCAAGCCTAGGGATTCTTTTCTTGGAGATTCTCACAGTTTAAGAAGCTGCTTTGGTGGACTCTCTCCCTTAAGCTTTGTAAATGGTATAATGTGGGGTCATTTTAGACATGGCAGCACTAGGGGTTAGTTTCTGCTTGTTTTCTGTGGTTTCTCCTCTGGGATTCACTGGTAGATAAGGCCTTTGGACCCAGAAGTGCCTATGCCTTGATTAGGGGCAGCTGAGAAGCAGTCTTGGTCATGGACTCCAAACAATGGGCACCAGGCAATGCAACAAGTGCTCACAGACAAAGCAGTGAACACTGCTAAATAGGGTGGAGTGTGGGGCATGGAGTTTTTGTTGACAATGAACCAAACTTTGTTTGGATTCATCCTCATCGGGACCCTCTGTGCTCCCTGAACTTGAGTAATGTTTTCATTTATCATGTTAGGGAAATATTCCATCATTACTTTTTTGACCAGGTTTTCTATTCCTTGTTTCTCTTCTCCTTCTGGTATCCCTATGATACGGATATTATCGTGCATCATGATGTCCTGCAGCTCTCTTAAAACCTCTTCATTCTTATTCAGCCTTTTTCATTCTGTTGCATTGGTCTTGGAATATTTTTCTACATTGTCCTCCAGCTCCCTGATCCAATCCTCTGCTTCCTCTAGTCTGCTATTCTTCACTTCAGAAATTGTGTTCTTCATTTCCTCCTCTCTCTTACTGATAGTTTCCATGTCCTTTTGAATGCTGGTGTAGTTCTCAGTAAGTTCCTTGTAGATTCCCTGCATTTCTTTGTAGTTCCCCTGGGGTTGTTTGTAGTTTTCTTTGAGCTGGCTGAGCTCATTGAACTTCTTTATCATCATTATTTTGAATTCCATATTTGATAGTTTGCTTGCCTCTGTTTCATTTAATGATCTTTCTGATCCTCCTTTCCTTTTGGTGATGGACTATTTATTTTTCTCCCCATTTTTAGGTTTCATTATAATCTAATCAGACTGTGAGCTATCAAACTCAGACCCTACTGGGCTAGGCAGCAAGATCCAATTGTAATCCAATGAATCTGTGATTAGCCACCAGGCTCAGGTGGTGCTGGCCTAGACTGAAAGATTCTATTGAAATTCAATGAATCTGTGATTAGCTGCCAGTCTAAGTGGCCCCTGGGCTAGACTGAAAGACTCAATTGTAATGCAATGAGTTTGTGATCAGCTGCCAGGCCCAGGGGCCATTGGACAGGACAAACCAACTCAGTTGTGAACCAGTGAATCCACAATCAGCCTCCAACCTCACACACCACTGTGTAGGGCTGTCTGACTGACCCAGCTGTAAGTTAGAGAGTTTATAATCAGCTGCCAGGCACAGGCACTGCTGGGTGAGAGTTACCTCTTCAGGTGCCAACTACTGTATATATGCTCAGACAGGGCAGTGCAGGAGAGGTTTATTTAGATATAAGTCAAAGAATTATGATCAAATGCCAGGCTCAGGTACCACTGTGCAGTACAGATTGCTTCCAGTGGGCAGGGCTATAAGAACCCTCATAGGGAAGCTGCTTGGTGCTGCATAGTCCGCCTGAGGTGTGGGCGATGAGTCAGTACTGGGATCCTCACAACTGCTTCCTTACTTCTCTCCTCCAGTCCCCCGCAGAAAGCTCTCCCCATGTTTCTCCTGTCCACTCTGCCCTCCCTCTGCTGGAGCCCTGGGTAGGTGGGTGCCAATGTATTTTTGTTGTAGTCACCCTAGTAGTTCTTTACCTCATCTCCAGTGTTCTCTTAGGCTAGTAAACTCCAAGGCTTTCTGCCCTTCTCAGTTGTACGCTGCTCTCCTCTCCACCGTGTTGCTGTAGGCTGGGAAACCCAGCTGGTGGACCAGAACCCACCCTTCTCAAGTGGAGCCTCTGGCTCTGTTCCTTCAGCTGCTGCCTTTGGTGGGGGCCCAGCCAGCCCTCTAGCATTTCTACAATTCCTACCAGTCACGTTGTGATGAAGTGTCCTCTTCTGTTCTTCTGTTTTTATAAGGCTTCTTTCCAGCTGGTGTTCTGTTGGTAATTCCAGATGATTTTTTTCCAAATTAAGTTGTAATTCCAGATACGACCTGGGAGGAGATTGGTGTAGCACCACTTATTTCTCCACCATCTTGCTGGAACTCATTGAGCATCTTTATCACTAGCATTTTGAAGTCTGTGTTGGTTAGGCTATCTCCTCATTTCTTAGTTCTACCGCCGGAATCTTGATCTGCTCCCTCTTTTGGGTCAAACTTCTCTGTCTCCCTCAATTTGACAGGGTCCTAAGCTTGCCTTTGTGTTTAATGTAGGGCTGTCACACCTGTTACATTGTAAGCGGTGGAGCCTTACAATGTAAGTGCAGGGTGACTCATTTCACCATGTTGTGGCACTGTCTGCCGGGAGGGGTCTGAGAGGCAACAGTGCTGCTTACTTGGCATGTGCCCCCTTTCCAGGTACTTCTCCTGTGTTCTATATGGGACTGGTGCCTCTCTAGCTGTTGTTCTGGCGGTGGTTCCCAGAATGGGTGGGTCTGCAGATGTCTAGGATTATAGGGGCCTTTGAACAGACAGAGACTCAGCTGAGAGATGGCCAGTTTCTTCCTTTCAACCCCCAGTGGTTTTCACAGTCAGAAGCAATGAGGTTTATTTTCCCTGGCACTGGAACCATGAGCTGTGCAGTTTGGTTTTGTGCTGGGAGTGCTTCCCAGGTTTCCTTTTTTTTTTTTTTTTTAAAGTGTGACTGCACACAGCTGCTGTGCCACCTAGCCACATCCTCTCTGTCCAGGCTCCACCCCTCCTATCTGTCTGGATGAGTATTTTTTCTTTATATTTTTTGTTTGTTGGTTGCCCATACAGCTTGATTTTCTGAAACTTCTGGCTATCTCTAATTTCGAGGTAGATGTACTCCTTCTTAGTTTTGGAGGGAGACGCAGATGTCTATGCCTCCATCTTGGTTGGAAGTCCTGATGTCTTGAGTCTAAGGCAGAGTTTCTTTTTCAGGAAACATCAGTTTCACTCTTACGACCTTTAATTGATTGGATGAGGCTCACCCACATTACAGTAGGTAATCTGCTTCACTCAAAGTCTACTGATTGAAGATGTTAACCACATATACAAAATACCTTCACAAGCCCTTAGATTAGTGTTTGCTACATAGCTGGGTCCTACAGCTCAGCTATGTTGATGCAGCAAACTAACTACCACAACCCAACTGGGTATGCCCATAGTTAGATGCAATACTGGGTATTTATGAGTCAAGAGTCTTTTTCTTCATTTACATTATATGCCCTTCCAGGGAAGGTTTCAACTTTTTTTTTCCTGAAAATTGACATAAAATTGACATTTATGAGCAGTTATTGATGCCATTTGACCAGGCCCCAGTTAGTTCCAGATCTCCTCCCAATCAGATAAAAGGGTTTTGGAAAATGAACCTTCACACCATGCAAAATAGGACACTTTCCTTGTCAGTCCTAAACATTACTTCTTTCTTTAATATGTATTTAGAAACATTATGTAAAGATGGAAAATACCTGTTTTTTAAAGACAAGGAACAGAGAAGAGGCCATGTTCCTTCATTTTGGGGACATGCATGTGGTTGGGATAAGGACTCTAACTGCTCTGGCTGACCTGACCTGACCATGACCTGACCATGACTTTATCAGGGGCTCTACTTAAATGAGGTGATTAGAGTAAGCACCAACATATTCATTAAGGTTCAAGGAAAGTGTTACTAAGCAGTAATTTGGGGTCCTACTGTCTACCACCTATAGATAAATTCCAGAAAAAGAGTTTTGGTAAAAAGAAAAAGAGGTTCAAAAGCTACAGTTTTGGGGAACTGACAAGATGACAGTAGATTAAGTAAAAGCTACACTAACCTCCTCCCAAGACCAATATGGAATCACAGCTAAAGGCAAATCATTCTGAATAACCAACTGAACACTAGCTGAAGAGAAGCCTTATAACCAAGGACAGGCAGAAGAAACCACTTCACCACAACAAGACTGGTGGAGAGTGCAGAGGAGGCATGAGAGGGCAGGCTAGGCTCCCCCAGGCAGCAACTTAAGTTACAGAGGGATATTTTAGAGGCCAGGAGTTTCCCCTAAGAAGTGTGGAATCAAACTCCTAAGCTGGTCTCCCCGGCCTACAATACCAGAATTAGGAAAGGAACAAATAACAGGTGGCTGTGAAAAGCAATGGGATTTCTGTTTGCCAGGGAGAGATGGCTGTAGATACAGAGAGCATCTTAAAGGGCCAACACACAAAGTTTTGTTTGAAGCCTCTTACCGTGGGCTCCTGCAGATGGAGGGAAGAACCGTCTAGAGACAGGTAATGAGTCTGGGGCAGGTGGCTCTGGGGAAAGAACTGGAGGAACAGCCACCAGGATCCTTGTGCTGAATCATTACCCCTACTGCAAAAGCCATATTTCTTAGGCAGAGCACTCCTTCTGAATAGCATCAGTCAGAAGGGAAGCAATAGTGCTGCTCACAGGAATCTCTCTTCTCACTCTGTGGAGCTTAAGCCAGGCAGCTGAGTATAGGTGGAGGTTGTTATCTCAGTGATTAAGGATAACAACTAAGGTGGATCTCCAGAACCTCTGAGAATTTAGCTGACCCTATACTGATCTGGTGTTAGTAAAAGCAGGCCTTGATGCATAGTCTAGTTCTTTCTGTACACACCCAGACCCAGCATAGGGAGACACAAGCTGTGGAATGGGAATAGCTCCAAAAAGATTGCCCAGGGCCAGTCACAGGCAGTGTCTGAATAGAGTTGCATGAGAGTCATTGCAGATTGGCCTAATACATAGAAACAAATATAAAGAAGACCCCAAATGAAAGAACAACAGAATTCTCCAGCAAAAGAAATAAATACAGTAGAGTCAAGCAATTTATCAGATAGAGTTTAATGATTATAATGATACTCAATAGCATAAAAGAAAGATATAGAAAAAGGAAAACAGACTTATCAGAAATAAAGAATAAAATATATGAAATAAATAATACACTGGAAGGAATAAACACTAGGTTAGATGAAGCAGATGATCAGATCAGCAATTTGGAAGGCAAAGTAGAAAAAAACACCCAAGCAGAGAAGCAAAAATAAAAAAGAATGAAAAGATATGAGGAGAGTTTAAGAAACCTTTGGGACAACATGAAGCACAACAACATCCTCATCATGGGAATACCACCAGAATGACAGAAGAGTGAGCAAATAATCAAGAGTGTATTTAAATAAATAATGACGAAAAACTTCCCTAGACTGGTGAAGGAAAAAGACACACAAGTTCATAAAGTGCAGGGTCCCATATAAGATGCATCCAGAATGGTCTACAATAAGACACATCTAAATTAAAATGACAAAGCTAGAGACAAGGAGAGAATGCTAAAATCTGTAAGAGAAAAGCAGGTAGTTATATACAAGGGAGCTACCGTTAAATGTCACCTAATATCTCAACAGAAACAATTCTGGTGAGGATTGGCATGAACTATTCCAGGTCATGGAAAGCAAGGACCTACAACCAAGGCTATTTTACTCAACAAGGCTATCATTTAAGAAATAAAGACCTTACCAGACAAGAAAAAACTAAAGCAATTTGTTAACACCAAACCAGTACTATAACAAATGCTAAAGGGCTTGCTTTAAGAAACAGAAGGAGAAAAGGAAAAGAAACTGAGAAAAATAGCTTAAAAATAAAATGGCAATGCATATGTATTTATCAATGATCACTTTAAATGTAAATGCCTTAAAAGCTCCCACCAAATGACATAAGGTAGCTGAATGGATTAGAAAACAAGACACATACACACACACACACACACACACACACACACACACACTGTCCCCAAGATCCCCAGCTCAGATAGAAAGATATGCACAGAAATAAAGTAAAAGGATGGAAAAAAGGCAACCCGTGAAAATGGAAAGGAAACAAAGCTGGAGTATCAGTACTTATGTCTGACAAAATAGACTTCAAAACTAAGGCTACAGTAAGAGACAAAGGAAGATACTACATAATGTTAAAGGTAATAATCTAACAAGAGGATATAACCCTAAACATTTATGCGCTAACATAGGAGCACCTAAATATGTAAAGCAAATATTGATGGACACAAAAGGAGAGATAAGAGAAATAGAATCACAGTAAGGGATTTTAACTCCTTCCACCCTCCCCCCATTGGCTTTAATGGATAGATATTCCAGAAAAGAATATTAAAAACATAAAGTGGCCTTAAACATCACAATAGATCAAACAGATTTGATTGATATCTTCAGAACATTTTCCCCCAAAACAATAGAATATACATATTTTTTTTATTGCATATGGAACATTTTTTAGGTAGGCTACAATTTAGGACACAAAACAAGTCAATAAATTTAAGAAGATTCAAATCATATGAAGCATCTTCTCTGACCACAATGCTATAAAACTAGAAATTAATCACAAGGCAAATACTGAAAAATACACAAAGACCTGGAATTTAAACAACATGTTATTAAACAATGAATGGGACAACAATAAGAAGAACAAGAAAGATATAAGAGGAATCTGGTGAACAAAACAAACAGATAAGCAAAATAGAACCAGAGTCATGGAAACGAAGAACAGACTGACAGTGACCAGAAGGGAAAGGGGAAGGAGATAAGGAAGGAAAGAAGGGAAAGAGTCTAGTCAAAGAAGAGGTATAAATAACCCATGGATATGGACAACAGGGCAATAGGGTTGGGATTGACTGTGGGCATTGGGGGTGGGCTGGGTAGGGCAGAGAAGAGCAATGGAGGAAAATTGGGACAACTGTAAAACAAATTTAAAAAAATATATATATATAGAAATATAATAGGTACCTTAAACCAATAAAAATTAGTACACAACAATCCAAAATTTGTGGGACACAGGGAAAACAGCTCTAAGAAGGAAATTCATAGTAATACAGGCCTATCTCAAAAAAACAATATAAAGCACAAATAGATAATCTATGATTACACTTCAAGGGACTTGAAAAAGCATAACAAACAAAGCCCAAAGTGAGTAGAAGGAAAATAATAAAGATCAGAGCAGAAATAAGAGTCTTAAGAACAATATAAAAGATCAATAAATCAAAGATATGGTTCTTTGAAAAGATAAACAAGATTGACAAACCATTAATCATACTCATTAAGAAAAAATAGAGAATGCAAATAAATAAAATTAGAAATAAAAGAGGAGATACAATATCTGACACTAAGAAATACAAAGGATGGTAAGAAAATATTATCAACAAGTATATACCAATAAACTGGACAACATGGACAGAGTGGATAAATTCCTAAAAACATACAAAATCCAAAATTAAGTCAGGAAGAGTCAGAGAATCTGAATAGACAGATTATACCCAGTGAAATAGAAGTAGCAATCAAAACACTCCCAACAAACAAAAACCCTGGACTGGATGGCTTCACAGGTGAATTTTACCAAACAGTTCTACAAGAATCAGCACCTTTCCTTCTCAAACTATCTCTAAAATATCAAGAGGTGGGTAGCTTCATTTTATAAGGCCAGCATTATCCTAATTCCAAAATCAGATAAAAACACTACAAAAAAAGAAAATTATAGGCCAATATTTCTTATAAACATTGATGCTAAAACTGTCAATAAGATGTTAGGAAACCAAAGACAGCAATACATCGAAAAGATCATACATCATGATCAATTAGTATATTCTGGGAATGCATTTGTTGGTACAAAATTTACAAATTGATGTATGGAAGATAAAAGCCACATGATTATATCAATAAATACAGAAAAAAGCATTAGATAAAATCCATGTCCCATTCATGATAAAAGCTCTCAGCAAAATGGGATTAGAGAGAACACACCTAAACAATATAATGCCCATATATGACAAACCCACTGCCAGCATCATATTCAATGAGCAAAAACTAAAAGCATTTCTGTTATCATCATTAACAAGAAAAGGATGTACACTTTCACCTCTCTTATTCAACATAGTACTGGAAGTCCTAGCCACAACAATCAGAGAAGAAGAAAATCATAAATGGTATCCAAATTAAAAAGGAAAAAGTAATTCATTATTTGCAGATAATGATACTGTATTTTGAGAATCCCAAAGTTTTCACCAAGAAAATACTAGATCTGATAAATAAATTAGACAAAGTAGCATATTACAAAATTAATACCCAGAAATCAGTTGCATTTTTATATGCCAAGAACAAACTAAGCAGAAAGGAAAATGAAGAAAACAATCCCATTCACAATTGCTTTAAAAAGAATGAAATACCTGAAAATAAAAATCTAACCAAGGATGTAAAAGATGTGTATTTGGAAAATTATAACACATTGAAGAAAGAAATTGAAAAAGATACAAATAAGTGGAAGCACATACCATGTACATGGATAGGAATAATTTGCATAATTAAAATATTTATGCTTCCCAAAGCAATGTATAGATACAATGCAATACCTGTCAAGATACCAAGGACGTATTTTGCAGAAATAGAACAAAAATTTCAAAAATTTATATGGAACCACAAAAGGAATCTTATAGCAATAGCACTCCTAATAAAGATGAACAAAGTGGCAGCAATCATGCTACCTAATATCAAACTGTAGTAGTATAAGGTCATAGTAATCAATACAGCATAGTACTGGCATAAAAGCAGACGCATAGACCAATGGAACAGGATAGAGAGCCCAGGAAAAACCCCATAGCTTTATAGCCAACTAATATTTGACAGAGGGTACAAGCACATACAATGGGCTAAAGATAGTTTATTCGATAAATGGTGTTGAGAAAATTGGACAGATACATGCAGAAAAATTAAACCACATCATCTTCTTACACCACATACACAAATAAATACAAAATTGATCAAAGATTTAAATATTAGACCTGAAACCATAAAAATCTTAGAAGAAAACATTGGTAGTAAAATCTTGGATATTGATCATAACAATATTTTTATTGATATATCTCTAAAGGCAAGGGAAACAAAAGTAAAAATAAACAAATGAGACTACATCAAACTAAAAAGTTTTTGTGTAACAAAGGAAATCACCAGTAAAATAAAAGACAGCCCACAGGATGGGGGGAAACATTTACCTATATATTTAATTAGGGATTAATATCCAAAATTTATAAAGAACTTACAAAACTCAACACCCCAAAAAACAAGCAACCTAATTAAAAAATGGGCAAAGAACATGAATAGACACTTCTCCAAAGCAGACATACAGATGGCCAATAGACATATGAAAAGATGCTCAAAGTCATTAATCTTCAGAGAAATGCAAATTCAAACCATAATGAAATATCACTTCACACCAGTCAGAATAACTATCATCAATAAATCAACAGATAAGTGCCGGTGAGGATGTGGAGAAAGGGGATCCCTTTTGCACTGTTGGTGGGAATGCAGACTGGTGCAATCACTATGGAAATATCTCAAAAAATTAAACATGGATCTGTCTTTGAGCCAGCAATTCCACTTTTGGGAATTTATCCAAAGAAATCTAAAACATGAATTTGAAAGAACATAAGCACACCTATGTTCTTTGCAGAGCTATTTACAATTGCCAAGCTATGAGAGCAGCCCAACTGTCCATCAATGATGAGTAGATTAAACAACTATGATACACACAATGAAATACCACTTAGCTATAAAAAATAAAAAAATTTTTTAACCTTTTTTGAGAGCATGGATGGGACTGGAAAACAATATACTAAGTGAAATAAGTCAGTTACAGAAAGACAAATAACATTATGATTTCACTTATATATGGACTCTAATGAGCAAATGAACTAATAAGCAAAATAGAGACAGTCTCATACATAGAGAGGATAACACCTATGGTTGTTGAATTTAGGGGCTAAGGGGATCAAGCAAAAAGGTAACAGTACTTGTGGGTATGGACAACAGTGTGGTGATTGCAAGAGAGATGGGGGTATAAGGTGGCTTAATGTCAATGGAAAAAATATACACACAATTTTGATGAGTGGCAGACTTCTGCATCAGAGCCCATTCCCTCTTAAACACCCAAAGAAAAATAACCCTGCCACCCTCTCACCCTCTGCCAGCCAGACCAGTCCTAGACTGCACTTAGAATTATTTCTCCCACTTAAAAATACCATTCTCTGGGAAATGCAGCTGGCTGCAGCTCTATCATCTAGATGGACCTCTGAGGAAGAGAAATAGGCTGAGTCTCTGCTCTCCCTCTGTTTAAATTATTTGGCATATAATTCCATGCACTCTGGAAGCGCCCAGCTTCCCAATGAATTCTGTCCTGGACCAGCAATCTGTACCTTCTCCTGCAGCCATATTGCAGAAGAGAATACAAGGTTTTTTTGTTTTTGTTTTTCCCTCTTCATCAGTCTTTCTCTCCAGCCTACAGGCTTCTCTCCCAGAGGGTGAGGTATATCCTGCACAATGCTAGCTTGTTTACCATTGCCTTGAGCAACCTCCTCCAATAGCACCTTCCTTTTCTAGGCACCATGCCAGTAACAATGGGAATAGCTAAAAATGATTTTTCTACATAGAGGACCCATTTCCATATAAGCCCCCACCCCCTTCTCTTCCCTTCCTGCCTAAAACCTTGTTTGGGTTGTTTGTATCAGAGAAGTCTGTTAATTTCTCTTTGGAGTTTAACTACATATACAATTTCATTTATATCTACAGTTTATATATTTTTTCTTTTTACATAAAATGTTTATATGTGAATTTAAATTGAAATTGTGAAGAAGGTGAAGACATGGGCATTTGTTATCTTTAGGGCCGTGGTTCCCAGCGTTCTCCAAATCAGCAGCTTCAGCATCACCTGAGACCTTGGTAAAAAGGCAACTTCTCAGGCCTAAACTGGAATTTGAAATTTTTGGAGTGGAGCTCCACAGTCTGTTTCCTAAGTTCTCTGTGTGACTCTGATGGGTGCAGAGTTTAAGAACCACTGATGAAGAAAAAATGACTCATATTGGTCTTTGCATGCGTGCTTTTCTCAGTTCTCATCAGAGCAGAGGGAGAGAAAGGAGATTACTCTGTGACATGAAGCAACCAGCTTTGTGTGGCCCCTTTGAGAGATCAACCTGTGAAGACCAGTCATTCACTAGGAAGCTGGGGAGTGCCAGGTAGAAACAGGGAGGGGCATAGTGAAGTACTTCCAATCTTTAGAACAGGAGCAGTTGAGAACTGAGGTCCTAGGCTAGCTCTGTGAGGAGTGACAGTAGAAAGGGCATGGAGTCCTGTTGCTAGGAGCTATGTAAGGAAGATACTTTAGGGTTTGAGAGGACAGCAGCCACTGGTCTAGTAGTGGCAGCTGCCGGGGGTGAGCAGACCTGCCTCAGGAGACTTAGAGCACTTCTCTCCTTGCACCCAAGGCTTCCCAGTGAGTAGTTAGTTCTCTGACTATGCTCAAGGATTAGAATCCCCTGAGCTACCAGTTAAAAACATGTAGATTTCTAGATTTCAAACTTTATTGGGCATTGGAATCTCGAAGATCTGTTAAAATTGGAGGGCTGGACTCTGCCCTTAGTTTCCCATTCAAGTCTAGGCTTAGTGGTGCTGCTGCTCAGGAGCTGCACTTGGGGGAGCTACTGCTTAGCATGCTTTTCGTTACAAGGAAATGGAAGCCTAAGCCAAATGGCTTAAAATTAAAAATTAAAATGAACTAGTGATCCTTGTAAGGACAGAGTGTGCAGGTAGGGCAGGCTGAGGGAGACAGTGAGAATCCAGGTCATCTAGGACCTGATTCCTTTTGACCTCTCCTCTTCTGTCCTTTGTGGCCTTGGCTTCATGGTAGCAGTACTACAGCACGTTTCAGATATACACCACATTACTCTCAATAGCCCAGGGGGCAGAATTTGAGAAACAAAGTGCCAAGTGATTCTTAAACTAGGCTAAGCCACAGTAGATAATTATTAATGGCTAGGCCATACAGCAAATGAGTCAGGAAGCTTCTGAGTTAACAGGATTAACTAAATGAGGACATTACTAAGCTAGTCATGGGTACCTCCAAGAACAAAGGAAAGGAGACATGGCCCCATTCCCACCAAAAGTTGCCCACTTTAGGGTTTAAACTGACCAATATTCTCTTTAGACATGATTGTGCCAGATTGTGACTCCAAAGTACTCTGCCACTGAAGGAACGGGGAGAGATTGCTCATGGCAGGGATAAATGTGTCTGTCTCTTCCACTTCTGTTTGCCTGCCCAGCAGATACCACCAGACACCCACCTGCTCTTGCAAGAATGCAAATAAATGCCTGGCTTTTGCTGTACTCCTGGCCTCACTGCTATTTGTTTGAGGGGTGAGCATATTTCTCACAGAAAGTAATGCTGTCCCAGTATTCCAAATTCTCCTGGGTTGTATCTGACTAAGTCATATGACCACCTCTGAACCAATGACTGATGCCCAATGGGGCACAACCCAGAGTTGTATGTGAGCTAGGGGGATACCTAGTGGAATTCTGGGCACTAAACAGGTGAAGGTAGAACAGATTCTAGTAGGGTGACCAACTCATCCTAATGCCTGGTACCTTCCCAGTTTCAGCCCTTAAAGTCCTGCACCCTAGGAACCCCTCAGTTCAGGCAGACCTGGGTAGTTAGTCACCCTGGCTGCAGGATAGACCAGCAGCAATGTTTACCACTGAGAAAACCTCTAGACCTAGAGATTACCTTTCCATGAGGGGGCCTGCATTTTAATGGCTCTCAGGAGCACCTGGAAGAGTTTGGCTATGTGCACCCTTGTTTCCCTGCTTGCGCAAATTCACTTCTTCTTTTCTTGGCATGACACACAATGAACACTCAGGTTCACTCAGGTATCAAGCACCAGCCAAGGATGTATGCAAGCATATGTGCAGCTGAAAAATGAGTCCTTTTTCATGACAAACTCCAATGTGAAAGTCCACTGGAAGGAGCAAAAATATGTGTTTCTTTACAGCAAACAGGGTGATACAGACTATAAAGAGGGGGAGTGTGAGGGTCAGACAGACCTGAGTTGGAATCACAGGAGTGACACACTGGAAAACTTTCTTGGCCTCTGTGAACTAAATAACACATCTAAAGAAGGGATAATAATCCTCAGCAGGGCAGTTACAGGGATTTAGTGAGGTCATGGAAGATGGCCCAGAGCTCAAATTCAGGAACCCAGTAAGTCCTCACCCACTCAGCCCACCAGCCCTGGTGGAAGCGTATTCAATATGATGCAGGGAGGGGAGAGAATATGTCTTTGTGTAAATATTCATCTGTATTACTGAAGGTGACTAGGAGTGGATGTAAAATGTATGTCTTGTTAACATTAATGATTTTTTTCTTCTTCATGCTAAAGTTAAAAATTAAGCCTGTTCCTCTTGTCAGAGGCTCCTCAAAGTAATGGGCATTAATGATGCCCACTGTGAGCAGAGTTCCAGAATGACAGATGAGAGCTGGAAAGGGGGATGTTGGTGGAGGCAGGAACAGCTGCTCATGCGGTCAGATGTGGACAGTCTCCAAAAGTATTCCTAGCTCTAAAAATATGCTTTCCTCCTGGGTCAATGGGATCTGGGCTAGTGAGGGGCGTCCGGATACTTACAGTGAATGGCCAGGCTTTCCAGGGCAGGACTGCTCCACGTGAGGGACGCATCAATCCATTTAAAAGGTATAGTAGAAGCCAATCAACAAACACTATTACATTCAAATGGCATGGCATTTTACCTAAATTCACAGTATGGTGATACAGTTACATTTTGCTACCAGGTTTATGTTTCAGGGATAGCCCAGACTCCAAAGAAACTCACTCACTCTTTAAATAAAGTGCCATCTGTTATGGAAATCCTAAAAGGAAATTTTTCCAGGGGCCAAAAAACAAACAAACAAACAAAAGACAACAAAAAAATAAATATCACTAGAAGAGTTTCATTCTTCCAGCAGGAGATTTTGTGTTCTGTTCAGAAAAGGATGTGAGGAGGGATAGAATCCTGAGATAATCCATTATAGGTCTTGCCCATGAATAATCTCCACCTTTTATTTGTGGATAGGACCTGTAAATATGATTTCACTTAGATAATTAGATTATGCTATGAGGCTAAGATAAAGGTATTTCACAGATATAATCAAATAGATGATAATTCTGGGTGGGCCTGGCTTAACCAGAGCAGTCCCCCACAGGTCATCCAGAGGTCAAGAGATGGAAGCAGCAGCAGCACTCTTGTGCGGGCATTAAAGAAACAGACTGCCTGGGTAGGGAGAGGTAGATGACAGGAAATGGAGGATGGCCTTTAGGGCCCAATAGCCTCATTCCTCTAGCAGCAAGAAACTGAATGCTGCCAATGAGCTTGGAAGAGTACCCAGAGCCCCAAATGAGATTGCTGCCCTGCCAACACCTTGACTGCAGCTCTGTGAGTCCCTGAAAAAAGGATCCACCTACTCATGCCTCAACTCCATACTGGAGAAACTGTAAGATTAATCTGTACTGTTTTAAGCTGCTGTATTTGTGGGATATTTTAAAGCACCATAGATAATTAACACAGGAGACAGGCAACTTTAAATGACAAGAACATGACAGCTACTACTTATTGACCATCTATTCATGGCAGGCATCTCATTTAATCTTTATAACTATCCATGGGGTTAGATTAACTCCCTGGAGAAATCCCCTGTGTAGGACCTATATTCCCTGACACCACCTAATGACTTTTGTTTGAGAAGCAGATAAAATTAATAGTTGTTAACTCTTGCCTATTGTTCTTAACCTTCTTCTAGAGATGGGCTTTGGTGGAGGGCATACCTACCTTCAAATCTAGCTTTGGCCCTGGCTGGTGGCACAGTGAATAAGATGCTGGCCTACAAACCCAAAGGTTGCTGGTTCAATTCTCCAGCCAGGGCACATAATCAGGTTGCAAGCCAGGTCTCCAGATAGGTCTGTAGCTGGAGGCAGGTGAAAGGCCACCATACATTGATGTCTCTCTTCCTCTCTCCCTTCCCCTCTCTCTCAAATAATAAAATATTTAAAAAACAAATCTAGCTTTGCCATTTATCAGCTGGTTGACTTAGGCTGCATCTCATGATGTTCTAGAAATCATTTCCAATCTGACAATGAATGAAATTTGTACAAAGGGATGCAGCCAGGCCTGCTGTGTGCCAGTCTCTCTCTTAGAAGAATTATCTCATTTACTGCCAACAACAGCCCTGTGAGCTGGGTGAGATACCATAATTTTTTGGATGAGAAAACAAGTTTCAGAGAAATAGAATTATTTGCCCAAGGTGAGCAGTTGGTAACTAACAGAGCTCAGAGAGAGACTTAGGTTGGTGAGATCTTTCAGAGAATCCTCCCTGAGGCCCTTTGCATCACTTCACCTACATGCCAGGATAGGTGCCCAGCTGCCTGTCTCTGTGGATTCTTCTAATTACACCCAGCGGTCAGTGAAGGAGATCATCTGCCATCTTGAATCTTATTCTGAAATGCCAATAGCAAATGCTACATAAATGATTTCACATACACCTGCACTCTTTTCCTCATCACTACCTCTTGCAGAAGTGAATCCTAGTAATGTTGGAGAGGTGGGATAATGTCTTTCCCCATAGTTTATTTGCGGACCTGAGTTTTATTTATTTATTTGGTGCCAATTTTAAATATTTTTTATTTAAGACATAGCATTTTCCACTTTAAAATACAGTACTTATAAAGTGCATTATTTCCTTTCCTTGTGCACATACCCCATATTCAAGAATCAAGAATACTCAGTTTTATTATATAGCAGCTCCACTTTTAAAACTGCCATGGGTTTTGCTACAAATTTGGGTCCTTCAATATTTTGAGTGGAACAATGCTAAATCTGTGCAAGAGGTTGGCTTAATCAATCTCTTCAGTGGTGGGTCCAGAGGAAACATTCACAGATGGAGGGGCTCCATCCCCAGGGAAGCCCCCAGACATTCCTCCTGGCATGCCTCCTACACTCTGATACAGCTTGGTGATGATTGGGTTGCAGACTTTTTCCAAGCTCTTTCCGCAGATGTTCAAATTCTTCCTTTTCTGCAGTCTGGTTCTTGTCAAGCCAGTTGATAATTTCATTGTACTTGTCAAGAATCTGTTGTTTGTCCTCATCATTGATCTTGCCCTGAAGTTTTTCATCTTCAACAGTTGCTTTCATGTTGAATGCATAAGACTCCAGGGAGTTCTTAGAAGACACCTTGTCCTGCTACTTCTCATCCTCAGCTTTGTACTTCTCAGCTTCCTGGACCATGCGCTCAATGTCTTCCTTGCTCAGGCAACACTTGTCATTAGTGATGGTAATCTTGTTCTCTTTTCCTGTACTTTTATCCACAGCAGAGATGTTAAGGATGCCATTGGCATCAATATCAAAAGTGACTTCAATCTGAGGAGCATCACAAGGTGCCAAAGGTATGCCTTTGATTCAAACTTGCCAAGCAGGTTGTTATCCTTGGTCATGGCATGCTCACCTTCATAAACCTGAATGAGCACCCCAGGCTGGTTGTCAGAGTAGGTGGTGAAGGTCTGTGTCTGCTTGGTAGGAATGGTAGTATTGTGCTTGATGAGGATGGTCATGACTCCACCAGCAGTCTCAATGCTGAAGGACAGAGGAGTGACATCCAACAGCAGCAAGTCTTGGACATTTTCAGATTTGTCCCCAGAGATGATGGATGCCTGCAACATAAGCAACAGCCTCATCAGGGTTGATGATCTTATTCAGCTCTTTTCCATTGAAGAAGTCCTGCAGGAGTTTCTGAATCTTGGGGATATGGATAGA
This sequence comes from Noctilio leporinus, assembly GCA_004026585.1. Taxonomy (NCBI): domain Eukaryota; kingdom Metazoa; phylum Chordata; class Mammalia; order Chiroptera; family Noctilionidae; genus Noctilio; species Noctilio leporinus. The sequence continues at coordinate 44,978 of PVIW01006104.1, forward strand.
ACCCCCTACCAGGACAATATCATGGATCTGGGACTTGTGAAGCTTGGCATCCCAAAGGGTTTTCTCCACTGGGTCCAGGGTGCCATGGAAGAGGTCAGCATTCAATTCTTCAAATCAAGCATGGGTAATAGAGGTATTGAAGTCAATCCCTCATAGAGAGAATCAATCTCAATCCTGGCCTGGGTACTGGAAGAGAAAGTATGCTTAGCACATTCACAAGCAGTGCAAAGGCACGAACAGCCCTCTTGTTCTCACTAATGTTCCTCTGCAATGAAGTGGTTGACCATTCTGTTGTCAAAGTCTTCTTCACCCAAGTGGGTGTCACCAGCTGTAGATTTGACCTCAAAGATTCCATCTTCAATGGTGAGAATTGACACATCAAAAGTACCACATCCCAAGTCAAAGATCAGCACATTCCTTTCAGCATCAACCTTTTTGTCCAAGCCATAAGCAATAGCAAGCAGCAGTTGGCTCGTTGATAATTCTTAGTACATTGAGACCAGCAATAGTTCCAGCATCTTTGGTAGCCTGAGGCTGAGAATTGTTGAAGTAAGAAGGTACTGTGACCACAGCATTGATAACAGTTTTTCCAAGGTAGGCTTCTGTGATTTCCTTCATCTTTGTCAAAACCATAGATGACACCTCCTCTGGATAGAAACTTTGTTTCTCTCTTGTATTCTACTTGAACCTTGGGTCTGCCAGCATCATTTACCACCATGATGAATGCTTGGTGTCAGACTGGATAAAGGTATCATTGAATCAGCATCCAATTAAGCGTTTGGCATAAAAAACTGTGTTGGTAGGATTTGTTGCAACCTGATTCTTTGAAGCATCACCAATCAATTGTTCGGTGTCAGTGAAGGTGGCATAACTTGTGGTGGTTCATTTTTCCTGATGGTTGGCAATTATTTCCACTTTCCTGTGCTGGAAGACACCCACACATGAGTAGGTGGTGCCAAGATCGATGCCAATTGCGGTCTCTTAGACATGGTTGCTCGAGCACATGTTCGGCTGACAAAGTCGCAGACCAGAACGGCTCCCCAGTGTTCAATGAATGGACCTGATATTTAAAGTGGGAACAATGTTCAGTCAAGGACCCAGGAAGTACTTCCTGACCCTGAGGGGGTGGGGCTTTCCAGCAGAGTTGCAGGGTGGGATTGGCATGGGAATAGAAGTGCTGCCAACCTGGAGGTTTGCTTCATTGCCAGAATTCCAACCTGTCCTTGAGTTGGGCAGTTTCTGTGTACCTTGTACTCTAGTTATTTCTCCATTGATCTATGCAGGATTTAGCTAAGTCTTCTCAAACGTGCCACCTCTCCAAGTTGTGCTCTGGAATGACAAGCTCAGCTTGATGTAAAGGAGGATCCAGTGTCCTGTGGATGGGGTCCTGGTGTTGGTGAACTTTGGAGCCTGAGACCCTGGACAGGGGAGGCCAGTACCTTTCGGGGCTGATCCACTTGCTCCTACTCTGGGATCTTTTTACAGAGCAATCCTTGGAGGGTCTGAGGGTTTTTCATTCTTTTAACAGAGAGATTTGATTCTTCCTCTCAGTTCAATTGGTCATGTAGTCATTTTACATGAGAACCAAGAGCTCTAAGGTCCAATGGGAAAGTAAACACCAGTTGCTTTATGTTCATTGCTGAGGGTTCATGCAGGGCTTGTAGTTGCTCCTGGGATGTATTTAGGTAACATAGTGCCCCAACCCCTTAGCATTGTTGGGTAGTGCCTAGTGGTACCAACTAGAACACTCCTGTTGTTCCTGCTGGCCCTTCCCTTCTTCTGGACTGTGGATGTAAGGGCACACACTCCTTATTAAAGAGACCCTGAGTGAGTCCACAGATTCAGTCTCTAGGATTTGACCTTGCCCTACCCACCTGTCTATGCACACTCACTTGTGCACCCATACACTTGTACATATTCACACACACAATCACAGACACATATCTACACACACTCAGAAGGATATGAATACACACAGGTACATACACATGCATTCACAAATGTACACAGACACACAGGCGCACTTACATAGACACACACTCAACACATTTACATGCTGTCACATTTACACAGACACTGTACTCATATACAGTGAACCTATCTGTAGTCACCAGGCAGGGAAATATGTCCAGGCATTTGCTCATGTCATTCCCATACTCGGCATACCTTTCTGTCCTCATTCTGCTTGGTTAACTTCTGCTCTCCCTCCACTGCTTACCTAAAATGTGACCTCCTGTGAGAATCTCCCTCAGGATGGCACCCCTCTTCTGATTCTCTAGGCTCCTACCTGGCTCTTCTGCAGTCCCTCTCTCTGCGTGGGAATGATCTCTTGGTTACTGTCCCCTGTTGGCCAAGGAGCTTCCTGAGGTAAAGGCTGATTTCTCCCTCATCCTCTTGCTCAGGCCTAGCTGGTTCTCTGTGGGCATTTTCTGCAGTGGCTTAACCTTACTGGCTGCTTCTCTAAGTGTCCTGGCCTTTCACAGTGCCCTACCTTGGCACATGCTGTGCCTTCTGCCAGCTGACTTTCTCTCTCCTGGTCTCTTCAACAGAATGATTTTTGCTCATCTTTGAAGAGCCAGCTTTGGTGTCCCCTGCTCGGAGAAGTCTCCTCTGTCAGGTAAGGGGTGCTATTCTGGCCTGTGCTTCCCCAGCCAGCCCACTCCCCTGTTTGTTGGTATCACTGTGCACTGTGACCGTGCTGCACTGGGAGGTCCTTGAAGGCATTGCATCTTGCTGTTGCTGCACTTGACAGGCTGCTGCAGGAGAGGGCCATACTCAGGAAAGAACTAGCTGGCCTATAAACAGAAGTCAAAAGGACAATAGAAAGGCCAGAAATTCTTGGGCTTCTGGGTTTGAAAATAAAACAATTGCTCACTTTAGCTTCTCCAGTCAGGAAAAGGTTCTCAAAGTAAGACACATTCTTGTTAAGACTTCTTCTTTTTTTTTTTTTAATTTTTTAAATTGTTGTTATATTACATCCATTGCCTTTTTGCTCCCCTCCATCCCCCTACCCACACACACATCCCCCGCCAAAGTCAATCCCACCTGTTGTCCATGTCCATGGTTCCTTTATACTAGGTTCTTGTCTAAGCTGCTCCCCTTCCCTGCCTCTGCCTCCCCCATCCCCCCAACCCCTTTTCCCCTGACCACTGAAGGCCTATTCACTGTATTCATATACTTGGTTCTGTTTTGCTTGTTGTTAGTTTTGTTCATTATTGTCCTGTAATGGGTGAGATCATATGATATTTGTCCTTCACTGACTGGCTTATTTCACTAAGCATAATACTCTCCAGTTCCATCCATGGTGTTGCAAAGGGTACAAGTTCCTTCTTTCTTTCTGCTATATAGAATTCCATTGTGTAAATGTACCAAAGTTTTTTGATCCAATCATCCACTGATGGGCACTTAGGCTGTTTCTAGCACTTGGCTATTGTAAAAGGTGCCGCTATGAACATAGGTGTGCATAGGTTCTTATGAATTGGTGTTTCAGGATTCTTTGGGTATATTCCAAGTAGTGGAATTGCTGGATCAAAAGGCAGTTCCATTTTTATTTTTTTAAGGAAACCCCATACTGTTTTCCACAGTGGCTGCACCAGTCTACATTCTCACCAACAGTGTATGAGGGTTCCCTTTGCCCCGCATCCTCGCCAACACTTGTTGTCTGTTGATTTGTTGATGATTGCCATTCTGACAGGTGTGAGGTGGTATCTTATTGTGGTTTTAATTTGCATCTCTCTGAAGACTTCTAAAATCATTAAGGCAGCACTTCATAGAGCCCTCAGCTGGAACCAGGGGTCCTAGGGTGATTAAGAGTATGGGCTAACAGGAGCCCCAGGCTTTCAAGGTACAAGAGAAGGCATGTCTTAGGAGAAAATTGTGGAGTGTTTGTTGGCATATGAATGTACCTGGAATCAAATACACAGAAAACCCATATGTTTGGAAGAGCTCAACTGGCAGAAATGCTGCCACCTGACCTAAAACAGATAACGATTATTTAAAATGTGAGAAGACCTCTGGAGCCCCAGCTCTTCTCAGTCAAGAAGCAACTGGAAAGGCTATTCTGAAATGTAACAAGACAGATTCTTCAGGGCCCTCAGCACAGGAGACCATGAAGAGTGACAGAGAAACAGACCTTCTCTAGAGTGGATTCAAGACTCATGGAATCTAATGGGTGGGGAGGCATTCCCAGGGAACAGACCTAGAGCCTCACCAAAAGACAGTTCATACTCTTAGAGTGTGGGGGCATGGCAATATGTTCCCAGTAGCATTTAAAATTTTCTGGACCAGTTGCAGTCCATGCTGTCTGGATAAGGGGGAGACATGGAAACAGGGTAGCCATGAGAACCTGGGTCTCAAACCCGACTCTATGACTGGGTGAGGCTTTGGGTATCTCGTCAAAGGCTTGGGTGCATTTAACATAAGCAATGGAAGTGATAGGGTTAACTGTGTCAGTTTCAGTTACTATTCAACAAATATTTTCTCCCTTCCCTTTCATACTAGAGACAGAATGTTTTTAGCTCCATGGAAGTATGTTGAGCTTGGCCATAGGACTAGCATTATCCAATCTAGTGTTAGTAAATCAAACATGAGCAAAGGCATGAAATGTGTTTGTGGTATTAGGCTTGTATTTTTGTCACTTCATTCCAGAAGCTTCTACTTCATAACTACTGTTGTTTCCTAGAACAGGCAGAGTCTATAGGGAGAAGTCAAACACATCCAGAGCCATAGCTGGGCCAAGTCCGTCCTAGGTCAGCACCTTTCCCAGAAAACCAGAAGGAATATGAGCAATATAAATGGTGTTTGTTTCATATTAACTGAGTTTTAGGTGGTTCGTTGCACAGGGTTAGCTGACTGATATACCTTTCTTCAAGTTACAATAGGTGGTTAACAAAGAAGTATAGCTAGGGAACTGGCTTGTTTTCTGGAAACAATAATTGGAGGGTCTCACAAAGTGGGATGTCAGAAATCCATGGCCTTTGGTCCTTCTCCTCTGAGTTTTCACTTGGCTCCCCAGACACCATCTGAGACCCTAAAAGCTATTCTGGGACAATAATAAAAATGAAGAATGGTGATGAGGCCATAAGTTCACATAAATATCCTAATAGAATAGTTTTCCTTAGATGAAACAAAATGTGATTTGCTCTCTTCAATTATAGGAATAATAAACATTCTCTTCTCTCAATCAGCTTCCCTAACTATAGGCAATTGTTGTTAACTGTAAAATGCTAACATGAGCTCAATATGCTATCCTCATTACAGTACCATTAAAGCTGCAATCAGACAGCTATTGGCAGTGCTGGTTTTGAACTACTGAAGGGAGATTGGATTTATTTTTTTTTTAAATTACATACATATGTAACAGATTTATTGGACCTTGGCAAATGTTCTTTTAGCAAAAATTATAATTTTAAATACTCTTCAAAAAGTGGTCTCATTAAGTCTTATGCCAGACAATGTATTTAAATAAAATTCAAGTTGTAGGCTTATTATCTTCCTTTTCTTAGATAATGAATCAGATAAAAGCTGGTCTCTAAAGTAGAGTTAGTAATTACCTTGAAAAATACATATTCTTTATTCTTTTTCAACCTGTGTGTCCCTATTTGTATGGCTTCTCTGTCTAGGTCTTTTTTTTTTTTTTTTTTTTTTTAAGATTTTATTTCATTATTTTTAGAAAGAGGGGAAGGGAGAGAGGCAGAGAGGGAGAGAGACATCAATGTATGGTTGCGTTTCACCTGCATCCAGCCACAGACCTGACTGGAGACCTGGTTTGCAACCTGGTTATGTGCCCTGGCTGGGGAATTGAACCTGTGACCTTTGGGTTCACAGGCCAGCACCTTACCCACTGTGCTACCAGCCAGGGCTGTCTAAGTCTTTATGAGACCAGTAATGAGTTGGCTCCAATAAAACTTAGTCTTTTAAGTGGGGCTTTTTATGTTGTTACCGATCACACTGCACTATAATTTGTTCTCATTCGTGTTTCCATAGACTGTGATCTTCCAGGGTGCAAACAATGTTGTATGTGTCTGTTCGCACTGCCTTGGATGCTGCTCATCACTGATGAGGGCTTATGGTTGCTGCATAGAGTTGACTCACAGAGGTTAATCTTGAAGGCCTTTGTTGAAAGGAAGCCCCAGATGAATGATTTAATCACATTTGTGCAAATCCAGGAGAAATTTTCACTGATTCCTATTTGTAGTGACCAATGTAAGCATAGGAATACAATATACATGCAGTAAGCCTTGTTAATGGAAATGAGGCAGGACCTGCACTCATGAATTTGATATTTTCCCCTGCTGTGCTTATTACTTTACGTGACTGGTAAAGACATGGACCATGGATGGAAAGAACATGTGTCAGGGATAAAACATCAGGGCTGGAATAAGCACCAAAAGAGTAGTTTTCTAGTGCCCTAAATACCCTAACACCAGCCACTGGCCTGGTCACTTTTCCACTCTTTCTCCATCCAACTCAATCCCAGTGCTGCCCTAAAGTGGTTCATGATTACCTTAACCTCAATCTAGGCCTTCCTCAAATTCTTACATAACTCAAATTAGGACTTGATTAAACACTGGTTTTAGATTCATTTAAAACTTGCTTTATATCCCTATACCTTCTTTGGACTAAATTAGGTTAAAGGAACTGTTTCTGGTATTTTTCCTGCATCTTCTGTCAGTTTTCCAGAGAAGGGGAGTCAGCGTGACCATTGGGGTTGGATAACTGGGGCATTACGAAAAGGCCCTAAGTAGGGTAGATGGGGAATCTCTAGGTCTTGGGGCAGTTCAGACAAGGTGAGATTGCCCAATACTACCACTGAAAGATGTGGGGGCCAGGGGTGTGGCATGCAACCCTGTGGCATGGCTCACAGACTAGTGTTTCTGTGCACACTGAGGCCAGAGTGTAAGGCAAGGCCCTCCTGTAAGCTCATCCTTATCTCAGGTGTATCTTTGGGAGTAAACCAAAAGGATGAGGGTGGGGCCTAGCTCCATCTCCTCCTCCGGTATTTATTGGTTGGGTGGGGCCTCACTGCCCTGCCCCTAGAAGCTGGCTATAATTGACATAACCATCTCAATAGTTGAATTGGACCTTCTGATAGGAGGACTCTCAAACCTGGCTAGGTCATTGTGCTACTCAGAGTGGACTTGGATAGCTTCTGGAGCTCATGGTGCCTTTTCCTGGTGGCCTGGACATGGTTTAAAAGTGGGGAAGATGGCAGAAGGTATCAAAAGAAAGAAAGAACTTTGCATAATAATTCAGTGCTCTAATCCCACATTGGGTAGGGCAGCCTTGCATATCTGGGGAGTTAAGGAAGTGATTTTGTTTTCCTACTGCTTTAGGTTAGAAGCTAAAACTCAGGGGCCACCAGCGGCCACCAGTGGCCAGGCAGGGAGTACCAGCAAGTGGGCAAAATGCCTAGAGATCTGCTCTAGGGGTTGGGGGTTCTGGGCTCTAATAGCCATTGCACCCTTAAATGTGGCCCAGGTATGGGTTGTGTTCTGTGCTCTGAAAAAAAGAGAAAAAAAATTTACACTTTATTGTGAAATCTCTTGAATTTTATAAGCTGAATACCGATTTAAAATAGTCTACCTCTGAAGTCTAAACAAAAGCTGTCTGCCCTGGATTTGACATCAGGTCTGTGGGTACACTCTGCATAGGCTGCACTGCCTATGAGGGTTCATGCTTGCCCTTGGGAGATGTGTGTGTGTGTGTGTGTGTGTGTTTGAGAGAGAGAGAGAGAGGGGGAGAGAGAGAGAGAGAGAGAGAGAGAGAGAGAGGTCACCTGTTCACATGGAATAGAGGGGAAAAGAAGGCATACAACCTCAAACCTGCTTTTGTAGGGAGAGCTTAGACAGAAAGACAGGCTTAGAGCACTGAGCTCCACCCTGGCCTCTCCTGCCAGAGTCCTCAGCTTGTGTATCAGGTGTGCGGACCGAACTGTTGGAGAGGAAGCTGGATCTCTGTGGACAGGGACTGCAGATTCTAGGTGTAAGTGGTTGGTGGGTGATTTGCATTATAAAAAGAGGCTGGGTTCTGTAGCACCCAGGAGGTGACCCCAGGGAAGGACTTACTTTTGGGGTGCCTTCCCTTTAGACTATGGGAAACTCCTATCCCCAGCTTCCCAAAGGGAAGTGATTCCTGAAGAGATGGAAAAATCAGACGTGGGAGCTTTAGGTCCTCCTGTGAGGAGTAGTGAGATGAGGCTGAGGAGAGTGTCCACCTTGATCCCTCCACTGGGTGATGCCCTGTGCTCCGGGTTGGGGCTAGGCTATGGAGAAGCCCTCCAGCCCTCACTCTCTTGGCCCAGCTTGATAAAAGGGCTCTTCTGCTTCATGCCTACCTTGGGAATAGGGCACAACCACCACAGCCTCAATGTATGAGAGTGGTCACCCTTTAGTGTTGTCTGGTCATAAGTGAGATGTGTGGGCTGTGGAGTTCAGCACAGGCAGTACCTCCTGCATCCAGGAGCAAGACATAGGGCAGGGCAAGGGGAGGGTGACTCTGGGTGGCTACAGTTTCCTGCATGAACACCCACTGTCTCCGGATGAGTGGCGCAGCCTGTGGTTTGGCTTCTTCATCATCCTGTTTCAAGGCTAGGGGATTGGTAAAATGTTTCTTTCCTTTGACTTCCATAGGCACTGACAAGGCGGTGAGTTGCAGCTTGCCACCTGCAACCACCCACCCGAATGCCTGTGGGCCATACCAGCACAGTGTTCTAGTTTGCAGCCCTGCCCTCCCTGAGCCATGGAGAAGACCCAGCCATGGGACCCCTGAGCCACACAGACCTGGGTCCTAGCCTTACTAATTATGTGACATTGTGCAAGGTACCAAGGTTCTCAGAGACTCAGTTTCCTCTTCTACTAAGAGTGGGCAGTAACTTTGGTCTCATAGCCTCAAGGGGGTGAGCTGAGGTCAAGCATGTAAAGAGCTTGATCAGAGAAAGTGCTCAGGGGAGTCTGCTGCTATCATCACTGCCATCATTGTCTTGCTGGTGATTATTGCTTTCTATGTCCTTCCTGCTGTGTGGTACAGACTCCTGCCTCCTGTTCTTGCCCTTCTCCTCCCGGTGTGCAATTATCCAGGAGACTGTGTATAAGAGAAAGCTGGAGAACAGTTGGGGAGGGTACCTTTCAGAGGATGGGAGTTGAGTATGGCCCAGGGAGGAGACCTGGGGCTTCTTAGAGGCAGGTGTAGATCTTTAGTTGGTCAAGCTCAGTGCCCTGGGAGTGCATATGGGTTCTTAACCCTGTAAGCCTAGGCTGTGCTCTGCCCTCTCCCTGAGCCTGGAGGACCCTGGTCCATGCTGGGTCACAGGGGGAGGATATGAGGCATCTCTGTAGCATCTGTTGACAACAGGAGGGGTCCAGGTTGGGGAGAAAGGGCTGTGCTGCTGGGACTCAGCTTTGGAGATGGCATTAGGCCCTTTGGGCAGATCTCATTAGGAGTGAGGAGGCCCTGGCTGGGCCTTGGATATTTGGATATGAGGTGCTTTCTCTTTTGGAGTTCAAATAGGAAGTTCCCAAACAGAATATTTTCTTCTAAACTCTTTCCTAAACATTTATATCCCTGGAAACAAGAGGCACAGCAAAGCTCACAAGGCTACATGGGGGAGCACCAGGGTCAGTCAGAAAATGGAGTGAGGGAAAGTGGTAGGCAAGAGCTTTTATTGTGATTATTGTGGAAAGAACAAGAGAAGTGGTATCAAGAGGTTTAGGATTGGGTTGTTTGAATAATCTCAATTATCTCTGGGGCAAAGAGGCTGTTTCCACTTCCAGTATCTTACTCTAAAATGGTTGGGGTAGGTGGCTAGTGGCCCTCAAGTGTGACAGCAATAAAGTAGGTGGTTGGTGTGGGCTCAGGATTGGTTGGTTTGCATTTGAAAGGTATACTTGCAGGTGAGATGTTGCTATCTAGGATTTAGCTGGCCCAGGGAGGGGCAGTTCCTCTGGAGTCAAGAAGAATGTCAAAACATCAGACATACAGAAAACAAAAGATGAGAGTCATTCTAAGGTCAGAGCCTGACTGCCTGCACTTTGGATACAGAAGGCTGGGGCCTCCACCCTGCAACCTGTGTGGCCCAATATTCACATTCTCCTCTGCACCTGGCACCCTCACTCCATGCTTCTACAGAAGTGGAGGAGTGGTCTCCAGAGGCATTGAGTGGACAGGGGCTTCTGAACACTATCATCAACCTATTCACTTAACCTCAACCTCACCCAAGATTCAGAGGACTCTGGTGCTGCTAGTGACTGAGAAATTTGAGTAATGGTGAATGGGGTGGAGTGAGCCATCAACCAATATAAGGAGCATCTTATCAACAATATTGCTAAAGTTGCCCAAGCATCGTGGTAAGAACAGCAGATTTGTTACCAAGTAAAGTAGGGCTCACTCACATTGCACCTTGGTGTAACACCCAACAATTAGTACGGAGAAAAACAGGTCTTTATTTACAATATTCCAACCTTAGGGGGCTGGAATTACTTCAGCTCAAAGCCCTGTTCTCCGCCAAGACCCAGCACTTTCCTTGCTTCCCAAAAGGCTATAAACTAAAACCAGACCCAATGGTTCCCCATTCCTTACCTGTCAGCCCTCTCTTTCAGGATCCTTTGTAATGAGTCTCTGTATAATAATCCAGAGAAGCATGTGTCATGTTACACTGAGTCATGGTGAAATCCTGGAAATGCACATGTCCTAAGACAGTGCCTTCTCTGCATGTCCTGAGTTCCAAGAATCCAGATAGAGTCTGGGTCTGCAAGGAGAGTCCTTGGTGGCTTCCGAGTCAGCTGGAATGGTACAATCAAAGCAGCAGCGTGTCTGCTTTCTTACTAGCTCAGGTGCATGGCCGGATCCTGACAAAAACTGCATGGCTACTTCTCACAAGGCTGTTACAACCTGCCAATCCATCATGCTCCTCTAACATGCTCCTTCATTGTGTTCCTTCTCATAGTGGATGGGACCTTTCCATCTCCTTTCTAACAACATGGTTCTCCTTCCTCCACACCAGACTTAATGGCTGACTGTGGAGCCCTTCTTCATCCTAAAGACAACATGGCCTCCTTCCTTATGACTGCCTCCTTCCCTCCTGCCTATCCCCTTCGGGAAAGGCTGAGCTATCCTCTTGTTATTGATATGCAAAATATCTTAAACATTATCATCTGTCCTTTTACCTGGCCTTAGCTATCAGCCTGCCATAGATATGCAAAGTACCTTAAAAGCTGTATTATCTCCTACCATCCCCAAAACCATGGGCTGTGGGGACTTTTGGGGATCCCTGATATAGATTGGCTTTCAATTATTATAATAGTTAATAAGAAATACATGTATTTGGGCTTCATCCCCATTTGTGGCACAGAGCTTTTAAATCCCTTGTAAATTTCTGAATACCAGAGTACTAGGAGCATCTTTTGTTCTACTGAGGTGACCCTGGGTAACTCCCAGATGGGAACTGGTCATCAGAAAGACCAAATGATTAGAAACTTGGAATTTTTATTCCATCAGCTTTATCCCTTACTTCTCCAAAGAAGAGAGAGAGGCTGAAAATGGAGTTAAAAATTGGTTATGTATACATGAGAAGCCTCCAAAAAGTCCCAGTAATATGGTTTTGAGAAATTTCCAAGTTGTTGGATGTCTGGGGAAAATGGAAAACAGAGGTCAAGCTGTAGCCAAGCTGATAGTCACCATGGTTAGTGTGAAGTAACCGTTTAGGTGCATGTTAATATGCCTGTGGAGGAGACCATGCCTGCACCAGCACAGGTCTAAGGTCATTGCAAAGCTCCTGGACTCCTCGATGAGTGCTCTGGTGATCAGCACCCAACGCCTGGTGCCAGGCTAGTGTGAGCTTGGAGCCACCACTGGCAACCAAGAGGGCAGAAGTGCCACAGTGCTTGGTTGGGCCAACGCCACTCTGATTTTCATAAGGGAAAATTCTATGGACTAAATGTTTGTGCATTTCCAAACTGCTATGTTAAAATCTTAATCCCCAATATGATAGCTTGCAGGGTTGGGGGCACTTCTGGAGGTAATTAGGTCATAAATTATTGTCCTCATAAAAAGAGACAGGAGAGAATGTTCTCTCTCTGCCATGTGAGCACACAAGAAAACAGCTGTCAGCATCCCAGAAAGCAAGTTGCATAAGCTGCTGGATCTGCAAGCATCTTCATCCTAGATTTACACTCTCCATCAATGTGATACCTTCCAGTCTGTGGTAATTTGTACAGTGTCCTGATTTGACTGAGACAGCAAAGGAGGTTTCACATACAGACCTGAGTGAAGGTTCATTCTGAGTGAAGTTGTCAAGTAAACAACTAAAACATTTTGAGGCATTTTGGGGGCTGTGGACAGGAAAAAGGATGTGTGCCTAGACAGGTATGAGGTGAGGGTAGACAGAAGGGACTGGCTCTCTCTAGGAAGCACCAAGAGGGCAACTGAGGAGCCCAGTGGAGGTTAGCAGACTCGGGTTAATGTGCAGCCCTAGAGCTGGAGCAGGGAGCCAGCATCTCCCTGTAGAAACCGCATTGAGCACTGGTGTCCCTCCTAGTTGACTTTGGGGCCTATTTCCTTAGAGATGGGGGGTGGGGTCAGTGAGGCAAAAGAAACTGGGTATGGGGACCCAGGGTAATACTGCTGCCATGCTGGGAGTGAGACTGCTGGGAAATAGACACAATGCCTGTGACACAAGTAAAGGACAAAGCCACTCTCTAACAGCCTCTGAGGCTGGGCGCTGCTTACTGAGGTGGAGGCCTTTTTCTTGCTTCATCCATCACTTGGCCATGGGCAGCAGGTTTGGCTTGGACACCAAACGCTCTTTTGCTCATAGATGGATGTCCAACCCACCCCAAGAAGCAACTGAGGTGTAGAAGTTCTTGTCCCATCCAAAATTAGGGTTCAGGTTTTAGTGGTCAGGTATCCTCTTGACTGTTCCTTCTCTGACCCTTTTGCATGATGGCACCATCTGTTTTTTATGACTTGAAAAATGAATTCAAATAACTTATTGGTGCAATACAATCATTAAAATTTATTAATTTATTCACATTACTCATTTATTTATTTGCTTAAAAAATGATGAGTGAGCATTTGTCAGGCCTGATGTTGTGGTTAGGAACACAAAGCGAGGGAGACAGGAAGGACTCCACCATGTGAAGCCTGCATTCCACATCCTGTGGGAAGAACACACAACACCCAGTAGACCCACCCTCATTGCATTTCAGTGGTGGTAGGTGCTGGAGCAGAAGGGGGCTGAGGGTGGCTCTCTCAGGGGTAAAAACATAAATCATTCATGAGCATGGCTTACTATTTGCATTACTGTGACTTTATTGCAGGACATGCTTGCTTCAGAAGACAAAGTGGCAAACAACTTTATGATTTGTTTCAGAAACTTCCTGAAGATCCATTTATCTGGGTAATAGACTATAGAACTTTCCCTTAAAGGTGCAAGTAACCCTTTCTAAGAAAAACGTTGAGGTTATTAAATGGCTGTTTATAATCTGAGGACTTGTTTCACAGCTCACTCCTTGCTATATCCACTAATTGTATTGTGTATTTTTCCTCATGCCACTGAGCCCCTCTGCATTGAAAAGTCTACCTTGAATCAGGCCACATAAACCTTATAAATATCCCACCTTTGCTGTTCTCCCCTGATATGAGTGCAGAAGAATGGCTGCCCTCACCTCAGGAAGCAATAAACCTGGCTTTGCTTGATCAACAGTTATGCTGGCTGGCTCTTTGGGGAGTTAGCAGTCAGCAGAGGTTAAGTACCTGTCAGGTGGTGGGGGCTAGTTCCCCATTCTTCTCTGTATATGGCTGGCCCTTCCGCTGGAGCCAGCCAACTAGCTAGTCTTGAAACTAATCTTATCCCAGAGCCCAGAAACACTGAGCCCAGGGGCAACCAACATAGCAGCCCTGAAGGATTAGCAGGTGTGGCCTTTGGGTATACTGTCTCTTTGCTCTAAGGTATGAACAGCCTCCTTTGTTCTAATGGGTATGTAAACCTGACCCTGCTGTAAGCTAGTGCTTTCTTGCTGTGGGGGTGAGGGGAAAGGGGGGTGAGGGGGTGGGAATCTGCATAGGCCCACTGACCCCCTCAAGGAGTTACCTGGCCTGCTATAAAGCATGCCAAATCTCCTGAAGGCTCCGAGCAGGTTTTTCTTTGCTGCCAGGCCAGAGGCAGTCTCCCCTGCCGGTCTGTTCTCCAAGACCCCCTGCAGATATAACAGTAACTTGTCAGGATCATTCAGCTAGTGAGAGGTGGAACCAGGATGGGACCCTCTCCCAAACTGGCTCCAGTGTCAGTGTTTCTAACTACAATGCCTGAGGGTCAGTCAGATGGAACTCACAGTCCCCAAATCCATCTCACCTCTGCCTGACTAACTGCCTGAGTGAGCTGTCCCATTGGTGGGGAGTCAATGGTGGAGGCAATGTGGTATAGCAGAAGAAACAAGAGTCCTGGGTTGGCATAGATCCAGCTCATTCATTGATGAGCTGTGTGGCTTTGAGAAGGTGACTCAAGTTTGCTGACCTTTGTATTTCCCATCATGAAAATGGGGGTAATGTGCCACAGCTTACATGATATTGTTGTTGTGTTAGATCCATTCCCTTTTTTACTCCCCTCTGTCCCCTTCCCCACCCACCCACTCCCCCACAAAGTCAATCCCACTTGTTGTCCATGTCCATGGTTCTTCCATACTAGTTTCTTGACTAAACTGCTCCCCTTCTTTGTCTCTTTCTCCCCCCTCCCCGCTGCCCACTGAAGGTCTATTCATTGTATTCATGTATCTGGTTCTGTTTTGCCTGTTGTTTGTTTTGTTCATTATTGTCCTGTAATGGGTGAGATCATATGGTATTTGTCCTTCACTGACTGGTTTATTTCACTAAGCATAATACTTTCCAATTCCATCCATGTTGTTGCAAAGGATAGGAGTTCCTTCTTTCTTTCTGCTGTGTAGTATTCCATTGTGTAAATGTACCAGTTTTTTGATCCAATCATTCACTGATGGGCACTTAAGCTGTTTCCAGCACTTGGCTGGTGTAAATAGTGCTGCTATGAACTTAGGGGTACATAGGTTCTTGTGAATTGGTGTTTCAGGATTCTTCAAAATAGTCCTAGTAGTGGAATTGCTGGATCAAAAGGCAGTTCCATTTTTAGTTTTTTAAGGAAACCCCATACTGTTTTCCACAGTGGCTGCACCAGCCTACATTCCCACCAACAGTGTAGGAGGGTTCCCTTTGCCCCGCATCCTCACCAACACTTGTTGTTTGTTGATTTGTTGATGATTGCCATTCTGACAGGTGTGAGGTAGTATCTTATTGTGATTTTAATTTGCATCTCTCTGATGGCTAGTGATGTTGAGCATTCTTTTACATGCCTCTGGGACCTTTGTATGTCTTCCTCAGTGAGTTGTCTGTTCAGGTCCTTTGCCCATTTTTAAGTTGGTGTTGAGTTGCATTAGTTCCTTATATATTTTGGAGATCAGACCCTTGTCTGAGGTATCATTGGCAATTATGTTTTCCCATACAGTTGGTTCCCTTTGAATTTTGCTGATATTTTCTTTAGCTGAACAGAAACTTGAAAAGGGGTAATGTTGATCAAGTGCCTGACACATGGTAGTTTCCCAATAATTATGTTCAATATTTTTTTTATATGTAGTTGATATTTGCTTTCTGGTTTGTCTTCTTCCTCTCCCACCATTAAACTATCTATTTCAAGCCTGGGCTGGTCCTCACAAGTTAGAAAGTTCTAAGCAAACCCTTCTTCCCAGAGTTATTTCAAACTTTTCACTTTTATCCCCAAGTCAGTACAGTTGGAGCAGTAATCCCAGAAAGAAAAACATTTCAGGCCCTTTCAGGCCCAAGGTTCTTTGTCAATAAATATGGACACTCCACTTCTGGAGAAAAGCTCATGGCTCAGTATGAAGAGCACTGACAAGGAGCCATTAGTCTTGTCCTGTTTGTTACCAATCTGCAATGTGTGGACATCTCCACATTAGTTTCTCCACTGGGAATTTTGAGAACAAACCCAACTTGCTCTTGGAGGAAGGAGCCTTCCTATTGCTTCTACCTACCACACCCCAATCTCAGATATGGATGTCTTATTTTCTTGGCTCAGCTAGACAGAGATATGACATATAACATTGAAGCCAAGATATAAGAGGTCCCAGAAAGAAGGTAGAGCTGGGAAGTGGAGGGGAGACAGCAATGCACATTCTCACATAAAATATGGTTGTGAGGACATTAGTGATGTGACCCAAGTGGAATATTTGCAGAACATCATGTCAATGGCCAGGAGCAGGGAGAAGAGGCAGTGATTTATCTCTCCCATGGGTCATTGCTGCTCCTCCAAGGAGCAGCCCAAATGGTTCACTTCCCTTAACAGAAGACATTATGCAGCTTCAGAGGAGGGGCTCAGTCTCCAGGAGTGTCTAGGGGTTTCCATCTCCACCTGGGCATTTTGATAAAGATAGTACTCCTGTTCCTTATCCTAAACTATAAACATAAGTGAAAGCCGTCTGAATTTCCCAAGACAGAAAAATACAGATCCTTAGCTGATAGCGAATATGACCATATGCCTTTTTCTCTACTTACATATCTTTTTCATCAAGATGGAAGCCTAGTGAAACAGTTTCCATCAATTAACAGCATAAAATGTGAACAGCAAGGCTGTGGTGGAAGGTGTTGCTGATGCCTGCGAAGGGAGAGTGGAGGGCAGCCCGGCTGGGAGCTTGGGGCTCTTGTCTATGTTCCTTCAGTCTGACCAGTCAGGTTCAGAAATACATAAGACCACCACTAGGTTCTGAAAAAGGGCTGTGAGCCAAGACTTCCCTACTCATCAACAGCAGCCTCTGCCTGGTGGCCAAGAAGAGTCCTGCTAGGGAAATTGCTTTTGGTGTCATCTAAGAATTTTTTGCTTGGTCCCAGATTCTGAAGATTTCTCCCCTGTTTTATACTAAAAATGTTACAGTCTTATGCTTTACCTTTAACCCCATGATCCATTTTGAGTTGTTTTTTAATGTGTTAGACTTAAGTCTAGGCTTGTATTTGTCTATGAATGGCCAATTTGTCTAGTATCTTTGCTGAATGGGTAAAATTACCTGTATATAAAGTTGCTGGACTTGGTGGTGCTGCTGAGGACCTCAACAGACCTTTCTAGAACCTCAGCTGTGCTCAATGAGGATCATACTGTTGTTCATGCTGTGGACTCAATAGACTGAGGCAATGAGTCACTATGCCCTCCGTCACCTAGTCCCACCACTTACCCTTGCCCCACCCATAGGTGAATGTCTTTCTCTACCAAAGTTAGTCCATAAATCTGGAAGGCATGACAGCTTCTTCAAATGAACAGGCTCCTAACATAACACTACAGGTATCATGAAGAATCAGAAAAATATGACACTGCCAAAGGACAACCCCAAGAAATGGGGATCCATTAAGTGCCTGACAGAATTAAAAATAATCATTCTAAAGATATTTAGAAAGCTACAAGAAAATGCAGATAAACAACTTAGTAAAATCAAAGAAACAACACAAGAATAAAATGAGAAGTTTAAGAGGAAACATTAAAAAAAAAACAGAAAGTTTGGAACTGAAGAATAAAATAAGTGAAGAATTCAACAGAGAGCTTCAATAACAAACTTGACCAGTCAGAAGAAAAAATTACTGAGCTTTAAGACAGATTAATTAAAATTATCTACTCAGAGGGATCAGAAAATAAAATAAAATAAAATAAATAATTCAGAAGACCCATTGGGTTTATGAGATACCTTTAAGAGAAACAATGTACATATCATTGGCAGTTGGAAGGAAAATATAGGGAGAAAGAGGTGGAAAGCTTATTAAAGAAATAATGACCGAGAACTTCCTAAACATGGGAGTGATTTGAACATCCAAGTTCATAAAGTTGGAGAGTCATGCCAAACTTATAATCCAAATGGCCTTCCCCAAGAGACATTTTAATAAAACTCTCAAAAAATAAAACAAAATTTTAAAAGCAGCAAAAAAATTTTTTTTTAATACAAGGTATCTCCAAATATCAGCAAATTATTCAGCAAAAACCTTGAAGGCTGGGACAGAATTGAATGATACATATATTCAAAGTGCTGAAAGAAAAAGACTGATAGTCAGGAATACTTTACCTGGCAAAGTTGTCCTTCAGCAATGAAGGCAAGATAAAGGCTTTCCCTAAAAAACAAGTTGGAGGAAGATAATCACCACTAGGCCTACCTTGCAAAAGGTGCTGAATGAGATACGATATCATACCTATTATCAAAAAGGCAAGAAATAACATGCCTATGAAGATATGGAGAAAGGGAATGCTTGTGCACTCTTAGTGGGAATGTAAATTAATGCAGCCATTAAGGGAAACAGTATTGAGTTTACTAAAAGAATTAAAAATAGAACTATCATATGATCCAGCAATGCTACTTTTGGAAATTTAGCCAAAATATGTAATACTAATGCAGAAAGATATATGTACCCCTATGTTC
Organism: Noctilio leporinus; assembly: GCA_004026585.1. Classification (NCBI taxonomy): domain Eukaryota; kingdom Metazoa; phylum Chordata; class Mammalia; order Chiroptera; family Noctilionidae; genus Noctilio; species Noctilio leporinus. The sequence goes on from PVIW01006104.1 coordinate 63,448, forward strand.
ACTGTGGCACTATGTATAATAGTCAATATATGAAAACAAGCTAAGTTTCTATTGATGGATTAATAAAGAGAATTTGGTACATATACACAGTAGATTATTACTCAATCATAGAAAGAATAAAATCTTGCTACCTGTTGCAACAGGGATGGACCTTGAGGATATCATGCTAAGTGACATAAGTCAGAGACAGGCAATAACTGTATGAGCTCACTTATCTGTAGAGTTTAAAGAAGCCTAACTCACAGAAACAGAGTAGAATGGTGGTTGCTAGTAGCTAAGAGGTGGAGGAAATGGGGAGATGTCAGTTTAAAGATATAAACTTCTGGTTAAAAGATGAATGAGTTCTGAAGATCAAATATATAGCCTAGTGATTGTAGTTAATAATGCTATATTACATTATTGAATGTTTCTAAAAAGGCAGCTCTTAAATGTCACCACAAAAAATGGTAATTATATCACATCAGAGAGATAATAGCTAATACTATTATAAGTATATAAATATATAAGTATATAAACTCAACATGTTGAAGCCCTTAAACAAGCACAATGTTATTTAATTTTATCTCAATAAAGCTGGAAAAATTTTTGATGCATTAATCACAATTATTTAAAATTTATATTAGATAACTGATATCTTTTAGGTTTGTTTCTAGTATCTTATTTTTCTCTTAATCCTTCTTTTGGTATGCCTGTTAATATTTGTTTTAATACTAAGTATTGTAAATAAAACATCGTAGTGGCTCTAGAAGATGTTATTTTTCTCCAGGAAATATTTACTCTGTTTTCCAGTAGTAATATGGAATAAGAACAGTCATTTTTAATTTTGTCAAGAATGTTGCTATTAAAAATGACTACTCTTATTCCGTATCATTACTGCAGAATAGAGTAAATATTTTCTGGAGAAAAATAATGTCCTCTAGAGCCACTACCATGCTTTTGGAGCTCCAATCTTTGTAAGAATTGACCTGCCTCTGGTACACTTCCCCGCTTTTAGGATATTCCCTTTCCAACCAATAACTTGTAGTATTTGTCAAAGTGTGTCTTTTTATATGAGTCAAGAACTCCAATTTTTATTTCCCTACCATACAAGTCTCTAATAAATTGCATTTCATATTCTTTGCTTTATTTCTTGGTCTGAAGCCCTGCTGTAGGCATCTTTGATGATGTGGGAGAAAACATACTGTGGGTTTGCATTTTCTGTGCCTGCATACTTTCAGGGATTTGGACCCCTCACATTCTGTTTTGGCAGGCTGGTTCTCCCTATCCTGTCTCCTCAGTGTCATGATATTGCAGAAGGCTCTGCTTGCTCCTCCAAACTTGGAGGTCATCCTTTACCCAGCCCCCAAGCCTGTCAGCTTATATTGCTGAAGCTCCCACAGGCAGAGGGGAAGTGTGCTGAAAACACCAGCTCACCACAGACAGCTCGTCTTTTCCCAGGACCTTGGATTCATAGGACCTACTTACTGCTTTTGGTGCCTGAAACAAACTTTTGGTTTTGTTTTGCTCTTTTTAATTTATTTTATTTTTAGTTGCTCTTTACAAGAGTCTTGGTCTGCTATGAGCCCCTCTGTCATAGACAAAAGCAGAATTCCTCCAGAGCCTCTATTCTGACACACAATTTATTAATCTTTCTACTCTAACAGAATTCAATATCTAGTTTTCATAAAATATGTCCAGAAATAATAAAAAATCTGTTGATACATACAGACACATACACAAACTCATACTCTATATAAATTATACCCAACTTTTCTTATTTTTACTACATGCATAAGAAAAGAGTTGCTCTGGATATTTTTGAGGTAATGCTCTAAATCCAAATTTAATAGGAAATTAAATTAAATAGGACAATGACATCACTGCCACAAAATCCCAACTTTTCCTACATCTTGAATAGCAAGCAGCTTTCACAGATGCACAGAAAGAACCAAGGTCTCCTGAAGGGCCATGACTAGCACGGGCTTGGAGTTTGGCCCAGTCACTCAAAATGGTTATGAGTATATCCTGACCATATGTTTATAGCTATGTCCTTGGAGTGTTTTATGCTCTCCCCAAACACCTACATCTATAACCCTACCTTGCCTTGTGAGTACGGGAGAATCTGTGGAGCTGAGAGGAAGGAGCACCTCAACTCCTAGCATGTAGAGCTATGTCTGTCCCCAGCACACAGGTTTTTCCCTGTGCCATCTCTCTGTCTTCTTTCATGGCACTCAGAAATGTCACTGCTTCTCCCCAAAACCCCTGCCCATCTGTTGTTCCAGGGCTTCCTTTGGACCTGCACAACTTGGGAGCCTCCATGGACTTCACCTGTCACCACCCTATCTCCCCGGCCTTGCCCTGAACCATGCCACATTTCTTAGAGTTGCACCATCCTATCAATGTCTCTTGTACCTTGACTTCTCTGCAACCCTGAACCCTCAATGAAAATATCTCTCCTTCCCTTCCTGCTTTCCTAGCCTGTCACAGTTGAAGATGCCACCTCAGGGACTCCTTCTTGGATCCCTGTCTGGGTAAGCTGGAGATACACATGGCTGGGACCCTCTGCTGCACTTGGCCATGGTGCTTCCTGCCCAGGTTGCCATTTATGATTTGTTTACATGTCACTTTAGTCTCTTACAATCCTTCTGCCCCTGCCCATGCAGTGACTCTTGTTGTGGGATGGTGCTGCTTTTGGCTCCAAGAGGGGAGCACCAGCAGGTCCAAGAAGACAAGTGGTCTGGTTTTAGGAGCTGGGCTGTGGGCCTCAGCAGGATTACAGTGGACTGCATGAGAGGAAGGAATGAAGGCCTTGAATTTGAACTGATAGTACAAGCATATACCGAACATCAAATATGAACCCAGTGGGCTCCAGGACCTGGATGTGCCCTGGTGAAAGCATTGCATCTCCACTCTGTGCTCAGTTGGGAAAACTGAGATGCAGAGGTAAATGCAGAACTTTAGTATCTGAGCCAAGATTTGAGTCCAGGTTCTGAGTCACCTGCCTGCAGCTCTGGCCTCAGATCTTGCCTTCTTTCAGCTTCCAGGAGCTGACCTGCTGAGCAGGGCCCTGGGCTTGGTGGTAACCTTAAGGTTTTATAAAGATCCCATTTAGCCTAGGACAGAGCCTGGGCCAAGGCTGAGAGGCCTGAAGAATCAGTGACGGGGGGTAGGGGGGCACAGGGTGAGGGGAAGAGGCAGAGTTGGACTATGTAGATGCAGGGGTTCCATTGAACCCAGAAGCATTGGGGGCCAACAAAAAAAGGTCATGGCAGGAGATGGAGCAGGAGGGGGCAAAGTTCATGCCTTCAGAGCCAGGAAATCTTCACTGATAGCAGCACCAGTGACCAACTAGGACCTGGGTGTCTGTCCCTAAGGCAGATATCTTGGCCAGGACATGAGCAAAGATTGCTGCTAATGTGATTTGAAGCCTGTTTTCTGGTGTTCTTATGTAGTCCTTGCTCTTACTGGGCTTTCAGCCAGCCTCTCTTCCCTTGTTTCACACCCAGACACTGGGACCCTTCGAAAGATGCAGACCACCCCTGCCTTTATCTCTGGTGTTAGAATTAGGTGAGACTGGTGTGAGCCTTTGGAGTTACCAGTATTGGGACCAGGAGGGTAAGGAGACAGATGTTCATGGAGTGGGAGGGGTGGGTAAGTACCCACATGACCACAGCAGGAGGGTCACATTACTGGCGACATTTGCCCAGGCCCTGAAAGGAAGAGGACGGTGCTATTAATCAGAATGTTAAGGGGAGTTTTAATAAAGGAATTTACAAGCATGGGCATAGGGAAATCAAGAGAGGGCACGATCTCACTGTCCTCAGAACTTCAGAGCTGTGACCTGCCCCCAGCTGAGAGGGGGTCAGGGGAGGGAGAGTTACTGAACCCAGAGATGAGAGAGCTTTCTAACAGTTCTGGGACCTCCGTTCAGTTATGGGAGACAAGCAGGTTTCTGGGTGCCTGCTGAGAGAAAAAAGCAGGGTTTCCACCCTGACTTCCCAGGGACCCTCACCTCTGACCTTCTCATCCAGGGCATCGGGGCCATCTTGATAGTCTGTGCTGGTCAGGGAGCAGGTGGAATGGGGTCTGTACAGGGACAATTATACCTATAGGTAGAAGGAACTTTTTGGATAAGGTGGGAGAACTGGAGTTTTGCTGCCTCTGTGTCCTAGGCCCCTGGCCCCTAGTGTGTCTGCTCACATTGGGTGAGGTGAGGGGAGGGGAGCTAATGGGTCTTGGCCCTAATGCTCCTCTGTTCTGGACACCAGGCCCTGGGAGGCAGAGTTGGAACATCTACCCTTGCTAACTTCAGGGCAGACCCAGCACTCTTTCCTTGGGAACCCTAGAGTCAGGCAGGAGTTTCCTCACCAGTACCTCTTCTGCTTTCTTCTTCTTCTTGTGCAAGAAAAGGTAATATCTGGGTCAGGAAATGGTGGAAATGGGTCAGTCAAGGAGTAGGTCTATGTTCTCTGGGGATGCTGGGACTTGGAGAAGTCACTCACCCACCTCCAGCTATGACTGCCAGGGGCAGAGTAATGCCGAGGGTCACAGCCCACAGGGAAGTCCACTGGCTCCCACCTGGGGTGTGAAGGGAGGGGCAGGTGTTTGTGGAGCAGTCAGAGCCATCTTGGCTTAGAGAGAAAGCCACTGTCTTTCCTTGCTTTATTTACCCATTCAGTCAATTGTTTGCAAATGCTGAGCACTTACTCTATGCCCAGTATACACTAACATGAATGAGACATGGCCCCTGCTTTCTAGAAGGGAGACAAGCAAACAGTTAATGCTGTGGTGTCCAAGAGAGGCAGGTCAGGGCGGGGCACAGGAGTGACCTTGAGGAGAGTTGGAGCTGGTCAGGGAAGGCTTCTTAGAAAACAGGATTTCTGTCTCACTTTGAAAGACAAGTAGGAATTCAGTTCAGGTGGCCAAGGGACAAAACTGTTTTCCAGGTAATAGACTGGAATAAGCTTCAAGGACAGAAACTTAAAGATGTCCTGTGTGGTTGGGAAGTCAAAGAATTGTGAGCAGGGGTTGCTCACAAAAGGCCTCCTGAGGGTGGTGGAATTTATCTGGGGGAATTGGAAGCTATTGAAAGTTATAAACAAGGAGTGTCATAGTCATTGAGAAAATGTTCTTTGGTTGCTGAGTAAGATGTGACCAGGAGAGCGAGAAAAGCCAGGCAGGTGTTGTCACAATGTGGGTGAGAGATGAGGATGCCTGGGGAAGAGTGGTGGGTGTTGGAATGAAAATATGGCCACATATTCAAGCATAATTTTAAAAGGTTTGGTGATTACATGTGCTGAGTAAGGGGATGGTGATTTCTGGTTTAGGACATTGAGGTCTTGAGTCGGGCCATTTGCTAAGAGGGGCCCTGAGAAAGGAGCAAATTTGGGGTGTGGAGGTGGGTTTGGGCATGTCCCCAGGCAAGCTGGCTTTGAGGACTTGAGGGAGATGGCCTAGAGGCAGGTGGCTCTATGGTTCTGAAACTGAACACGTGGAACTGAAAAATCTGGGGAGCTGCTAGTTTTATTAGTGACAACAAGAGAGCAAGAAGAGCTCAGCTGAACAGAAGAGGAAGGCAATCCAGAAGACACAACAACAAACCCAAGGGTGAGGAGGGAGAGGATGGAGGCCAGATGGCCTGCTGGCCACTCACCTGGGCAGAGAGTGGGATCTTTGCAGGTAAGGAGGTGTGGTCTGCAGTTGACACAATTGATGACTTCCAGGTTGGAGTGTAGGTCTGTGAGAAGGGATGGTCAGATGGGCAGGATCCTTAGAGAGGGCCAGGTGTCCCTCACCCAAAGCCCAGGTCTGGTCCCCAAAGATACTCACCACAGTTGTTATTGCAGGCTGTCCAGGAGGGTGAGAAGGTAGAGAAACTGAGGTGCTTGGGAGGCAGACCAAACCAGAGGAATTGGGTGTGACTAGGACATAAAGCTGGGAGGTGTGCAGGAATTGGGGCTCCAGGGGAGGGGCCTGAGAGGGAGCTTTCACCGCTCTGCTCTCCACCTCAGGTCTTGAGGGAGGTGAAGGGCTGGGTGTGGTCAGGGACTGCCCCACTGCTCACCCTTTTCCTTCAGCTCCCTAGATATTGCGTTTAGCCTCCTAGCAAACAGCAGCTTCTGGATGTGAATCTCTTCCAAAAGTGATGGTTTATCTGGGTGGGACAGGAGGGAAAGTGTGCTTTGGTTACCTACATCTCATAGGTTAAATCAATTACATAGCTTTCTCAAGATTGGGAATTGAAACTAGTTTTTTCAAACATAAATGCCATAGAGCAGCACACAATTAGATACTGTGACCTGTGACTCTTCCACCCATCACAACACCTCCCACCTTAGGTCAAGTGGATCTTCTGGAAAAGCCTGGGAGGGCCTGGCTCTGTCAGCCCAAACCTGGGGTCCCTAGAGCACTCAGCTTCCTCACCAGCTCGGAATTTCCTAATGGCGTTATCTATGTGATTGAATAATTTGGCTGCTTCTTTCTCCAAGTGGTCCTGATCTGAGAATAGGGTATGAGAAGAAGAGAAGTCAGGGGAGTGAGAAGTCAGGGGAGTAAGGTCTCAGAGTGGGTAAAAGGGCCAGCCTTGAGCTCTGCATTGCAGGCTGCATCTCACCAAGGTACCAGGGTTCTGGGAAGACACGACCCTCTTGAAACAGGGAATGGAGGCTTTGGGAGAGCTCTTTGGGCACTCCTGGGGTACCCCAAAGAATCTTTAGGTCATAATCTATTAATGCAGGCAGTTCTGGCCAGCAGCGAAGGCAGTTTTTCCCACTGGCATCAGTGGCAGGCAGGAGACAGCCAAGCAGGAAAAGCAGCATCTTCTAGAGTTTTCCTTCTGTGTCCTTATCACCCTGCTTAGCAGTTCCAGTTCCGCAGGAATCACTGGGATCCTGTCTCCAGGGAAACCACACTCTCTTTGCAGAACACAGTCAATTCCAAAGGGTGAGGTGAGGGCCAGCTAGGGCAAGCACCCAGGCTTTGGCATCAGACAGTACATTCCTCTGAAGATGCTCATCTGGGAGGTTCTTGTGTGGATCAGAGAGATGGCTATGCTTCTCTGTGGCTTCTGCTTAGCTCTCCTGATGGTATTACCAGGGATGAATTTGTTCAATAGACTGAAATTTGAGTGGTCAGGAGAGAGCAGCAGAGAAAGAGATGTACAAAGAACCCGAATCACTTTTCTACTTTGGAGAGGTCAGCCATGGGTAAGCGTATGAGTATGCATCTTTTTCATGACATACATAGACTGGATGCTGTATCGTGCTTGTCCAAAACAGAGGGATTTAGCAGCCACTCCCACTATAGTGGAGACAGATTGCAGCCAGAGTTTCAGCCAGGGCATGGAAGCATGGAGTGGGGAGCCATCTTTGGGCAACAGTTCTGTGCAACATGCATTCAAGAAAAACCAGCTTCTTACTTTTCAGTGAAGAAAAGGCCAGTGGGGTCCTTGTCTCCTCAGCCAAGATGCTTTGTGCTTCCATGTTATGCTTCCAACTACTTCTGAGTGCCTTGGGCTGGACTATGGGCAGCCAAAAGACATTTGAGGAATACTGCTAAATTGAGCAGGAGAGAAGAACTACAGGAAAAATTCGAAACCAAAACCAAAACCAAACAGAAACCACAGGAAAAGTGAAGGGTACAAAGCTACACAATGAGAAACATACTACTTAGAATGCCACAACAATTAGACAAAGTATTGCTTTTCCCAGCCAAGAAGAAGATATTATATAAGAGAAAAATCCACGAAATAAAAATGTATATTGGAGATTAATAATATGATATCAGGAATTATAAAAAAAATCATAGAAGTACTGAGAGATAGGTTCAGGAATTTCCCAGTCAGAGGTGTAAAAGTAAAACAATAACACAGAGATGAGAAACAGGAAAAAAAAAGTTAGATAATCAATCTATGAGGTCCAGCAAATACATGTTTCAGAAAGAAAGAACAGAGAAGATAGAGGGGAAGGAATTATAAAGACTTTGGGTGAGAAGCATATACAGGGATAAATTCTATCTTTCAGGGAAAGGGATGAGGGGGAAAGGTTGCCAGAAGAAAACAGCAGCAGAGGTAAATTTAGGCTGTGCTGATCAGATGGGCTCTGAGATGAGAGGGTGATTCTGGGAACGGAAGAGCTGTTGCTTTTCCATTGACTTTGGACAGCTTGGGTTTAGGGAAATAGCCTTTTTTTCCCCCCTACTTGGGCAATGCTGGAAATGGAGGCCCTGATTCTCTGAACCCAAGGCTAGGAAAGCAGGTGCTCCCTCCTGTGCAAGTCTGCTGCTTACTGTGTCTGCCATAATTTCTGATGTGGCCCCACCCAGCCTACATGTAGGGTAGGAGAAAACAGGGAGCTGACAGAATATAACAAAAAGATTTTAGAAGGGAAAGGGATGAATTTCCAGATTATAAGGATCCACTGAGAAGGCATCCAGTTCTATGAATAAGAAATATCACACCAGCCCTGGCTGGTGTGGCTCAGTGGACTGAGTGACAGCCTATGAGCCAAAAGGTCACCAGTTCTATTCCCAGTCAGGGCATGTGCCTGGGTTGTGGGGCAGGTCTCCAGTTGGGAGCATGAGAGGCAATCACACATTGATGCATCTCTCCCTCTCTTTCTCCCTCCTCCCCCTTTCTCTAAAAAGAAGGAAAGAAAGAAAGAAAAAAAAAAAAAAAAAAAAGAAGGAAATATCATACCAAAGCACAGGGGAAAAACAGACCATATACAATGAACCACTAATCAGAATGTCTTCAGGCTTCTCAAGAGCAATACAGAAAAGTATTAGATAGTAGAGCAATGCTTTTGTATTCTGAGAATGTCAGAGTCCACCTGGGAAAACATCGAAACTTGGAGTCACATGCAGGCTAGGCTAAGTATGTAAGACCTGACTGAAAGACTGGGAATGCTGGGCACATACACTTTTCCATATTATAGCCAGTGGACCCTGGGGGATGGGAAACTAGGTCATGGGAAAATATTCCAGCTACTATGAACCCTGGTCTGTTCTCTCACCTCACCTGATCCTTTGTTGTAGCAATAGCAGAAGTTTTTAAAATTTGAATGTACATCCTGAGATCTTCATGCACCTTCAATTGTTTTTTCCATTTCCCTGTAATTAGCATTGTTTAGTGTTGATTGACAAGCCACATGTCTTCAAGTTTACCCCTTTCAATAAAAGATCTTTGGGAACAAAACACTGGGCCTTTGGTCTTGAGCCGCTGGCCAGGTCTTCTTCCCCTTATGCACGAGCTGTTTGGGATGATTTTATTTCATCTGCAGCATAGGGGGTCTCTGCAGGTAGGGGTCCCCAACATGAGAACAATGTTTCCATCATAGAATTATTTCCACAATAAAGCAAAAGTCAAGGAAGAAGAAGAACTAGTTCTATCTAAGCTAGGTAAGCTTTAAAATGGATCTCTGTTGCCTTTTCTCAGAAAGCAATTATAGGATGATGTCAAAGTCAGGAGATGGAGAATCTAATTCTGCAGAGGGGTGAAGAGAACTTCTATGGTGACAGTCAAGAGACACCCCATGACAAACAGTCCAAATGGTTTGGCTCTCCCTGAGTGCAGGTAGGTCTGGAGTGGGTAGCCTATGCCCACTCTCTCAGGTCATTGGTTTCCTTATTTGGGTTTTTGTTTTGGGGGTGAAATGGTCATGTGTTCAGAGTGCTTTGGCATGAATGAAGTCATCAGGAAACCCCTGCTTAAGTAAAGAGAGTATTCTATGAACTGAAGTCATACTTATTAGGATTCTATTTGGAGGTTTGGGGTAAAGCCCTAAATAGAGCATGCTAGAGTCTTCCTCCTCCTGTTTATTGTTTTCCTTTGAGAAACTTGAGAAGAGGCCAGGATTCAGGTGTCACTTTGTTTGTTACCTAATCTCACCTCAACTCTTCTCAATATCCTTAGCATTAATTGGTGAATGTGTTACTGACTCTGAAGTGACATTTTAAGTGTATAGAATTACAGTGACTTTGAGCTGGGAGAGATTTTAATCCAACCTAGGGCCTACGGCTGATAGCTTTACTTATTCATTTTCTAGCCTCCTTTTTTTTTGGTCCTGATTTCTTCTCTTGTTTTAATTGTATGTTGTATACTTGGATTAATGAGGAATTTGAAATAAATGAGGAGTCCCAATAATAAAGGCAGTTTTTTCCATTTTTTTCTAGGCATTTTTGGGGTATTAGAACTGTCATCCGTATATCATATCCATTTTCTTAGGCTTCCAGTCATTTGGGCATATGTAATGCCTCTGACACAGGACAGCTCAATCAGTGTTTAAAGACAGAAATTAATCTTCTTTTGAGGCCAAACATCTTCTCTCCAACTCAAGAGTCCTTTAGTTTTCCATCTTAGAATCTGGTTAAATGTCATGAAAAATTCTAATTGCCCTCATCTCAAACCATCCTGTCTGCCTTTGGTGAGACAGGAATAGCAACTGGACTGTCTTTGACATTGGCAGGTTGGTGTTTGTGTTCTCCTACTTCTTCAAATATTACACATTTCCTTTTAAATCAGTCTCCTGTTGCTGCATAACAAATTATCACAAACCTAGTGGCCTGAAGCAATACCATCTACCAACTCATGGTGTCTATATATTAGAAGTTTGGACTTGCTTAGCTGAGTCCTCTACTCAGGTTCTCACAAGGTTAAAATTGTGATGTTATATTTTATAATCTGATCACAGGAGTAAAATTCTTCATACTCCCACAGTGTGGTCTTATGCTCCAGGGAAGAGGATTACACTGAGTGTAGAAATCAGAGGATAGGAATATTACAGACTATCTCAGAATTCTGTCTACCACATAACAAAATCTAAATATCTACATTTTGGACTGTTAATGGTGTCACCAACTCTCCTCCCTTCACAACTACTCACTAGTTCGTGTTAAAAAGCTGTGCCTCCTTACAGCCCCTAAGTATGAAAATGAGTTAGTTGGAAGCATAGCTGAATGCCATGCCACCACTCACTACCAGGGATTAGTGCATATGATGTAAGCTAAGGACAAGTGCTTCATTAAGACTTCTCTTACTTCAGACACCAACCACAAACTTTGAGATCCTGGACCACCTTCATGTCTGATCCACTGGCTACATAAAAATATTTGGGTTCTCATGATCACCTCAGCTTTAGTAATTTACTAGACAGACTCACAAAAACTCAGGAAAGTACAATACTTATGGCTACAGTTTTATTATAAAGGATCAGATCACAAGTAGCCAAATGACATATGTAGGGAAAAGTCCGGGAAGGTCCCAAACATGAGGCTTCTGTGCTCTCAGTATATATCATCCTCTTGACCCATGATGTAAATCACCAGCCAGGAAGTTCACTTGAGCCTCAGTGTTCAGAATTTTTATTGAGTTTCATTACATAGGTGTGATTGCTCCAATCATTGGCTTTGTGATTGCACTCAGTCTCCACCTTCTCCCCTTCCCCTTCCCTGTAGATTGGGCTGATATGACCTGGCTCAAAGCCCCAACACTAATTACCTAGTTGATCTTTCTGGTCTGGCCAGCCCCCCTGTCTGAGGCATCTCTTTAGCATAAAGGCGGCAATAAGTCCACCAAAAGTATCAAAGACACTTCTATCACTTAGAAGTTTCAAAGATTTAGAAATTAAGATTAGAACTAGAGATAAAGGCCAGTCAGATTTTTTTTTTTCTTATAAAATAACAGCACATAAAGTCATTATCACTCATTAACATTTGGCGTGAGTTCACAAGAATTCAGACTCTGTACTGCTTCTAGAGTCTGTTGGAATCTTCTAAGAGGCTTTCAAGTTGCAGGTACAAGGTTTTGATTCACAGGTACTGAATTGTGGGGGTATTAGAGCAGTAGCAGTGGGAGATTAGGGACAAGTAAAACATTACAAGGGTGTCTATCTGTGCAAAAGTACAGGAGCAAATTAATTCACTTGGTTGGCAAAATTGTCTTAGAGGTTGTTTACCTATATTGTGCCCCATTGTTACAAGGAACCTTGGTGGAAAGAGTGTTTGATAAATCCAAAACATTGGTATCTGCTTAATCAATGTCTTTACAAAAGGTTGGATTAAATTGTTTGATTTTTTAATAAAAAATTTAGAAAAAAAATTTGTCATCATATGACCCATTATACATGAAATATTCATTTCATTTTCTTTCTGGCTAAAACTCATGTTGAAATGCTTTGTTGTATCTACTTAGAATGATCAATGGAGGCACCTGGGAGGATTTCTTCTGCAGAATTTGTTGGTAGAGAACATTAAAATTGCATAAAGATCCTTATGTAATTTTAATAATATTCAAAATAATTTTGACTGGAATTAGAAGGAATTTAAATTGAGGTGCTTCTTTTGGGAAAGGTTAAGTTATTATCCTTTGGTATTCAAGGAGGCAAGATCAAGCATCTATAGGACACTCTCCCATTCGCTCCTCTTACTGGGCAGTCATTCTTGTCATAATCAGGGGCCACAGTCAGAGGTTCTGCAAACAGGGAGCTCCTGACTATCTCCTTGCTGCTCCTAGAGTATCACGTAGGTCTACAGATGAGCACATCCTTAACAGGACTCAGTGCAGCCCAGATGTTCCTTCTAGGAGGAGTGAAACCCAACGAAGTTTAAGTTCAGACCTGTGTCTTCCAGTCCAATGCTCATCACTCCACTTCTCACAGTTCCTATATGTTGAATTTCCCCCCCTATTTTATGGTCACTGAGCTCAGCTTCTGCACCTATAAAGCCACAGGTTTCTCTATTTCACAGTGATTTCCACATCTTCTGATTTCTGTGGTGGCCATGTTTATATTTTTCATTAAATAATTTGTTGCATGCTGACTTAGGACACATTTTCTGTTGTTGGTTTAAACTATCATTAAAACCCAGTATAGGCTGTGTGTCCCTCAGACTGACCAGCCTGCTTTTAAATACAGGGTCACAATCATAATAACATTTATTTTTCTTTTTTAAAATATATTTTATTGATTATACTGTTAGAGTTGCCCCAATTCTCATTTGCCCTTTTCCATCTGGTACCCCCAATCCCTTCAGAAATCCCCCCCTCCTTATGTCTATGGGTTGTGCATATGAGTTCTTTGGCTTCACATTTCCTGTACTATTCTTAACACCCCAGTGTCTATTTTGTATCTATCAATTTATGCTTTTTAAACCCTGCATTATTTTCCCCATTTCTTTCCAACCGATAACCTTCCAATGATCTCTATGCCTTTGGTTCTGTTCCTGTTCTGCTTGTTTGCTAGGTTCATTTTTTTGATTTAGTTGTTGATAGTTGTAAATTTGTTGCCTGATTTCTCAAAAAGAAACTGCAGGCAAGAAGGGTCTAGCAGGAAGTATTCAAAGTGATGAAAAGTAAGAACCCACAACCAAGATTACTCTATCTGGCAAAGCTATCATTTAGAATGAAAGGGAAAATAAAGTGCTTCCCAGACAAGGTAAAGTTAAAGAAGTTCATCACCACCAAGCCATAGTTATATGAAATGTTCAAATAACTTATTTAAGAAAAAGAAGATCAAAACTATGAATATAATAACATTTCTTCAGGTCATCTCTTTTTCATAGGGTCACAGCTCTTTTTCTTCTCTTTCCATCAGTCCTTTAGGCTATCCTTGGGGCATGTCTGTTTTGTGGTCAGAGCATAGCATAAACAGCTGACTTGAGATGTCTGCTGCTCTTTGTGAGGTGAGCTCTGTGTCACCACTCCTCACATAGCATGCTCTCAGCTTCTTCTTGACTGTTTTGGATGCAGGGGATCTGGCTATGGACTGGGAGAGCAGAACTCTCCTGATTGCTTTTATGAGACCCTGGACCCCACCCATTGCCCTGAGAAGAAGGGAAAATGGTTCTTCTCATTTAGCCATAAGTTCAAAGCAAAATGTCTGTGTTCTAAGGTTCTGGGTGACTCTATCACTTGCTCTCTTCTAATGGAGATGTGTAGTGGCCCTCGAAGCCAGCTTGCTTATTTCCCTTCTTTGTTCCTTACAAGAAGTATTTCCTCTTTGAAGATCCTTCCCAGAAGTCTTGAAGACAGGTTTGAACTTTAAGATAAACATGATAGGTAGAGGTAATGGTTACATTTATACTGGTCAAAGTGGTCTTGGGATAAGCAAAAGTTCTCAAATGGGTATTTGTTTTCCTGGGAAAAGCAGGAGAAAGGATAAAGGACCCCTCATCATGGGATGCTTCCACCCTTCTATGGCATAGCCTTGATTTTTGGTGTTTGCTTGGAGCAGACCAGGGCCCTTGGTTGCTGGAAGGATGTGGTGGTTATGCCAAGGACCAAAGCATCTTTCCTCTGATCAGCTAGCTGTTGAAGCTGCTGGAATGTGCACCTGAGGTCAGGAACACATGCCATTACCAGGACAATGAGGGCTCTCTGCTCAGAGTTGCTGACATCTTTCTCTGCTAGAAGGTGCTCCTCTTGTCTGTGAAGAATGAGGCTCCAGCCCTCCTACATGCTCTTCTCATGACACTGCAGAAGGTCTGAAGTCTAATGGTATAGCTAAAGACTGTCCCTCTGTCTGGGTGAATGAGGGTAGTGCAGCCATAAGAAACAGTCATAAAATGACAATGGCTTCTGTCCCTAAATCTATTAGTCACACATCTTCCCTTACAGGGAATTTTCCCAAAGAAAGCAGGGCCTTATCTCCCACCCACGTATTTTTGGACAATTGGAACTGGCCACTCACTCATGAGAGGTGGGCCTAATTCTCCTCCCTTTGACCTGGGCTGGCCTTAGTGACTTGCTGGTCATGATTGCTGGCTTTGTGACTTCAGGGCTAGTTTCAGAAATATCCATGCAGCTTTCCTGGCTCTGTTGGGGAGCTTAGTCTCTCTCTTGAGATACTTCTTGGAATGCAGCCTGTAGGCTGGGAGATACCACGCTGTGTGAGGAAGCCACATGTGGGCCATTCTAGGGGAAAATCCCAGCTAAGTTCACACAGAATTATCTCAGCCCAGATAACAACTTTTGAAGGAAAAACCTCCAAATGACTGGCTCTGGCCACTGTAGTATTTTCAGTGAAGGCTCATGGAGCAGAGAAAAGCCATCCCTTTGGTCTGTTCCTTTTTATGCGACATGAGATACCTGGAGCACAGCTCTATGTGGTGATTACAACACACAGACTTGTTCATGAACATGAAAAGGGCTCAGCCCTGTGGCCCAATGGTGCATGTAATTGAGGGCTTTGTAAAATGGAATTGGAGGGCTCAGTCAGGGGAGGAATCCAAAATGGTAGCAGCATCTTCCTCCTCCTCCTCCTGGTGAATCCCCACTCCTGGGAGCTTGAGTGTGGAGAAGTTTTGGGTCTCTGGATTCTGATCACTCAAACCTCATCAACCATACAGCAGGTCATAGTCCTAGGCTCCCAGGTGAAGGGATGCTGTGGCCACTGCCATCCAACCCCCTACTCCTTCCTCCCCCTTTTCCCCATTGAAGAAACAATGGACACAGGGCAAATGGCAGACTGGATTCACCTGTACACCTCATCCTTGTAGGATTGAGGAGGCAGGAGAATAAGTGTGGATGTAGACTTTGCTGAGCTGGATCTGGTTTGAAATCTTGCTCTGACATTTCTGCACCGTGTAACCTCGGACCAGTATCTTCATGTGTCTGAGCTTCAGGGTCCTTATCCTTAAAATGGGAATAATTAGAGTGCCATCTTTTGGGGGTTTTGTGAAAATGTGTGTCAAGTTCTTAGCATAGTGCAGGCACTCAATTCTTCATTTCTTTTTCTTTTGCTTGGATGCCCTGAGCCAGTTGCTAAATCATGATTGCTAAATATTATGAAGTACATACAGAGTACTGGGCATGGTACTTAAGTTCCAGGTACCTTCAAACAGACATATTTAATGAGAATCCTCATGCTAGAGACCAGTCTGCCAGGGGACAAGGCTATGGTTTCTCAAAGGAACCTCTTCTGAACAATTGGAAAATAGAGGGTATCAGACATGCTGCTTTTGGGTTCCCTCCTGTTGGGAGTTGCACAACCATGTGCCAGCACCCCAGGAGCATACACATACACACATAAATGTGTACACGCTAGGGGCTAGGGTGTGTTTTTTACCCAAGGGCTGGCTAGCACAAATCAGTAGCTGACTGCTATTGGCATTTGCATCTGAGAAACAGTCATTTAAGCATACATGTCAGCAGGATGCTGGAAATGGATTCCTCTGTAGACAGTGCCAATGATGACCTATTTAGCACGGAAAGGCTGAAAATGGTGGTGCTGCACTGGGTTGGTGCTAGTGGAGATTCTCTGGTGACTAAGGTGAAGCCTCACAACAGAGGAGGAGCCCAAGCTCATGTTTTCTGGATGAGCTTTCCAAGCCTCCTCCTGTGGCACGTGCAGAGTGAGGCCTTTCCCACATGTCCACAAAACATCAGTCACAACCTGCCTGCACTTGTCAAGGGCTGTGCTAGAAACCCGACACGGATGATAGAATAAAGAGGCTTCCACCAGGCCTGGGAGGATGATCACTCTGCAGACCTTTTTACTTTGCTTGGAAAGTAGAGGGGACAATACCGGGTATGGACCTTGGAGTCCAGGCTCTCAGACCCACTGTCAGCTCAGCAACAGGCTGGCTGCTATGAAGTGTGCCCTGTTGGCCTGCCAGCCAGTGGAAGGGCCAGCAAGGGGCCCCCTGAGGGTCTGCCTCCTTTGCTCAGTGCTAAGCTGTGCTGTCAGACACCAGCCAGGCCCCGCTCCGCACTCCTGTTCCTTATCCTCCTCATCCACAGCCACAGCCAGGGATTCTGTAGCTTTGGAGTTTGTTTTCTGGTGTGATGTCCCCACAAGCCCTGGATGTCTCTCTCCATGGAGGGGACAGTGACAAAATATTTCCCCTCACTTAACATACACCAACCAGTGTGTGTCCTTTCTGCTCAGGGTCTTTGATGTCCTTGTTGAGGATGGAGGGGCCTTATGCCCTGATTTTTAAGCTTCAAGGGGACACAGCTATCATTTCAGAATATGCTGTGAGCCAGATGATTTATGCACATGATCACATTTTATATTTATAATTATATCTGTCCAGGTAGGCAAGGTCGGGCCCTGGCCACACACCTCCACCTTTAGAGTGACCTAAGAATACAGACTTATTTGTCTTTTATGTTACTTATCTATGTGGTTGACTGGGAGTTTGTTCATCAGAGCCATTCAGAGATCTAGGCAGATAGAGAAGCACTGGTCTTGAAATTTGTGAGCCACCAAGCTGAAGGGAGGATAGAGCTTGGAAGGCTCTTATGTGGGCAGTTACAGGCTCTAGTCAGCAAACAGTAGACAATACTTCTACTGATAAGTCATAGGCATATCTAGCCATACATCCTCTCCCATCAATAGTGTGCACCTTCAAAAGATATGGTCATTTCATGAAGATGTTACCTTGCAAAGATGTGATCACCTCAAAAAGATGCGGTCACCTCAAAAAGATGTGGTCACCTTAAAAAGATGCCACCTTACAAAGAGTCTGGAAAGAGAACTTTTGCTAAGGACTCCATCCCACAGAGGAGAGGTGGCAATGCTTAATGAGAGCTCAGATGAGCAAGTGTGAGTATCCACATAACAGCACTGGTTGTGTCACTCTTGTTACACAGTGATGAAACTCTAAGTTCCATGATCTGGGTGAATAGTTTTGTCTTTCCAGGTTGTTAATCTTTATTATCAAAAGGGGGGAGGTAGAAGCAAAGAAGGGGAGCAGCTTAGATAAGAACCTAGTATAAAGGAACCATGGACATGGACAACAGGGGGATTGACTTTGGGGGGAATGGGTGGGTGGGAAGGGGGACAGAGGGGAGCAAAAAGGGGATGGATGTAATACAACAACAATAAAATAAAAAAAAAAAGTCACTTATAGAATTTTAAAAGGGTTTTTAACTTGCACAAAGCTCCAACCTAGAAAATTGTCACATCCTCAGGAAATCGAAAGAGGAAAAGTTTGGGAGTAGTCAATGACATTGGTCATTGTCCTGTCCCTGTGTCTTTCCTGCATAGCTCTGTAGCCCAGTTGGAAGGCTGCTGAGACAGGAAAAGAAAGAGGTCTGGGTGTGTACTCTGTAAATGGAACTCATTGCCTTTACATGTGAGGGGGCACTACAATTCTGATTTTATACATGCAGAGAGCAGGGCTCAGAGAGACTTAGGGACCTGCTGGGGCCAAACAGTGAGGAACTAAAAGGTGAAGCCATCTGAGCCCCATCCTAAGCCCTCTGAGCATGGCCCCACACAGCCCTTTGGCATATCTTACTTTCCTAGGAATGTTCAGCTGACCTTGGCTGGAGAAATTCTAGCTCAGAAGGGCCCTAAGAGGAACTCAGTGCCCAGTGAGGACAGCTGACTATGCCTGGCACTTTCCGCTCTAAGTGCTGTGGGGTAAAGTCAACTGCCCTGGGGCTTGGTATGTCCCTTGGGCCCAGGGAGGCAGAAACCAGAACCAGGAGGAAGACTCTAGGTTCTTTAAGGCACTGGGAGTCTCAGCTCAGAGGGAGGGGAACAGGCTGTCATGGAAATCTGGCTGCTTTAAGTCCCTCCCCACAAACTGTGCAGAGTCCTATTCCCAGCATTTTGTTTAGTTTTCAGGCTTTGTAGAGACAAAAGCCAACTCCTTGAAGTAAGGCCCCAACCCCCTGTCATCTTACCCTTCCTCAGCCCCTCTCAGACCCTGCCATGGGGAGGGAGGTCAGCAATGGACAAAGATAAAGCTTTGTATAAATAGCAGTTCTTGGTCTTCCCAGTTACCATTTGTGAGAGCCCTTCTGTGACTTATGTGTCCATTTTAAAGATGGAGAAACCAAAGCTTAGGGAAATTAGAATGGCTCACTCAAGGTTTCTTAGGGCAGAGCAAAGCACTGACCTCAGTCTTTGACCTTGAGGCCAGTGCTGCCTATAACCCACCACTAAGAGAGAAGTCCCAGATATATGTGGGCTGTGTAGAGCTCAAGGCAATGTCTGGCTCAGTTCCTGGATGACTGTCTTGCTGATGCAGCTGTGAGGAGAGTGAGGCCCAATAAGGAGGAAGGCCTTCATAGGTAGTGTGGGTGATTCATGAGTTTGCCTTTTGGGAGAGCTGGGGCTAGGCTCTGGCAAGGGATAGGAAGCCCCTACAGTGGATGAAGTGGAGAGAATTGCTATAGAGAAGGGGTGGGGCTCCCCAGACTTGAGAGAACATGGTTCTCAGGTAGATTTTGAATCACTCATATCAGCACAGTTCCTAACCAACCACATGACCCAAATCCTTTACCCTCTAGGTATAATAATGCCTATCTCATAGAGTTGTAGTGGGAATTATTGAAAATTTAATTTAAAGAGACTAGTACATAGTAAGCTCTGCAAATAATAATGAAAGTAATAGTGCTAATAATGTCAGGGGCCAACATTATTAGTATTTTTTCAGTGAAATGAGGCTCAGTGAACTGCTTGGCCCTGTCACTCACTGAGTTGTTATTGCATCAGAATCTGGTTGTGTTATAGAAGAGACCTCTGCAATAGAGGAAGATTAAATCTTATCACATTTAGATCCCTTCATTAGACTTTGATTCTGTCTTTGATGAGCTGAGTGATCATGGACAGAATACATGACTTCTTGGGATTCTGGTTTCTATTTTTGTATGCTCCACCCTTTGACCATGGCAATTGGATGATAAAAAAGTGTTGTGTAGGTGATGAAGCACAGAGCCTAAGAAGGAGAATAAAAAATGGCTTTGTAAGGGGTCAGGACTACATCCAGACACCTGGCTGTTCTGTAGAGGTCTCCCTGGTGCTTTGCCTAAGGCCCCCTGTGGGCTTTGGTACAGGGCCTTGGCTGGTGGACTGAGTCTTCCGTGCATTCTTCTAATGGGTCCTGGTCTCACTGAAGCTGAGTGCAGAAAACTCCCTGTGGATACCTGGCAATGTGGCTCAGAATCAGGCCCTGCAGGATTATTAGAGCCAGCCATCTTAATTATGTTGAAAGTCGCTTAGGTGCTTTACATGATAAAACTGAATTTACAATTTACCAGCACTGAGCCAAACCTGATTGGGCTTTCCCACTCTCACTCACACCACATTTCCTTGCTCTCCTTCCTCAGGTGTGATGATGGCTGGATGTTTACCTAACTTCCTCTTTCCTCTGGGTTACAGGCTCAGGGCTGGAGCCCTGTGAGGCCTGAGCACTCCTGGTGCTAGGCACTGACTAGGTTCTTCACACTAGCATCTTATTTAACCCTTAGCATAAGGTTTGCATACTTATCACCATTTACAGATGAGAAAACAGAGGCCCAGAGAAGCTAAGTAACTTGCCCAAAGCAACACAGCTGATAAATGATGGCTCTAAGAAGGAAAGCTCTTCTGCTTTTTGCTGGTGTGTCTACAGATGCCTCCCTTCTGCCCTCAATCCCACAGTCTCAGTTTCAATACTGTTGTTTCTAGGATGCTGTAATGAGAGAAAATTATGTCCTCATCTAAGGCAGCCCTCCCAAACAGCCCCAGAACACACACACACACACACACACACACTACCACTACCACACACATACCATGTGCATGTACATACCACTCAGACACACATCACACAAGCACGTGGATGCACGTATCATGTACCACCACAATACTGCACACAAATACCACACCCCTCTGAGCACACATGTACAAGCATATGTATGCACATATACACACTTGCATGCTCACACATTGTCTCCCACTGATGAACCCCTCCCAGTCTAGTACTGATTTGGTTTCTTTGTTAGAGTGTCATTATGCAGAGTGAGGCTGGGTTCCCCATACCCTGTGCCTACATGATGACCTTGAACTTAACAGTTGGACTATGGTCACTTGGGAAGGAGTCAGTCTCAGCAGCCTGACTTCCCCTATGAGACAGAAAGTGAAGGAGGTCTGGGAATGGCACTTATGTGTGGGTGTGCAGGTCTGGAGAATAGTGCATGGCTCCTGGGGATTTGGGCCTGAGGGAACTCCTCCTAAGGATTTTGAGATGACTGGAAATTTAAGATGGAAGCTAAGGGCCAAATGCTGGGATCCATGCTGGGACTGCTGTCCGTGCCCTGGGTTCTTGTGATCTTCTGGAGTGGAAATCAAGAGATCACCAGAAACTGATGCAGGCAAAGATTTATTTAGCTTGTACACAAGGAAGCCAGCAGGGCAAAGAGAGAGATATAGGAAGCTCCTTGAACAAAGGCTGGGGAGATTTTTAAAGAGGCTTCAGTGGGAAAAATGATGACTAACCATGTAGAGGTGGAGGTTTCTTGGGCCTCTGCAGTATGACTACATGCTTTTTCATGTGTCTCATGTCTAATTTGCATTTAAAACCACCCACATGTGTGTTTTAGCACTTAAATGAAGGAAGGTCATGAAAAGTCCATCTTTTTGCTGGCTGCATGTAAGAGACAAAGGAAGAACCCTACACCCTCTGAAGTAAATTTCTAGACAGCAGTACCCTTCCATCTAGTTGCTGATTGGCTATTTGGCTTAAGGGGTAGGGAAGGCACCAGGGGCAGTTAAACAGGTCTTGGCCTCCAGCCTGCTGAGCCCAGGGACTAGCCTGCCTGTCTCCTGACCACAGCACTTCCCAGCTGTCACTTTCCTAAGCTCTTAGCCACCCTCTGGACAGTGGCCCATTGTGTCTCCCAGTGCATGTCTAATAACGTAACTGTCCAGCTCAAGGCCCTAAGTAACTTCCTGTGCCTCAAGGGAAAGTCTTTTGAAAGCCCCAAAATGCACCACACCACTGAGTTATATTTGAGTGATGGCCCCTGTCAGGTCTTGCTCACCTGCCTGCCTCCTTGTGCTGCTCACTTTGTGTCTGCCCAGCACACCTAACATGTGGAGAAGACTGCCTCTAGCCTCCTTTTATTCCGTTCCTATGCCTGGCATGCCCCTGCCCTATTTTTCATCTGAGTGGGCACCCACCACACTGTACTGTGTCTCCTCTGGACAGGGAGCTCCTGAGGAGTCTGTGGTCTGAAGCTCTAGCACTCAGCCTGTCTTTGAAATGTTGATGGGATAGGAGAGAAAAAGAACAGAGAAAGAAAGACAGGACTAAGTGAATGGGTAGTAGAACTGCGAGGAATTATATCCATTGCTGTTAATATATAGATGAGGTAGTTTTATACAACTTAATAAAAAAGATTCTGAAAAAGCAAAAGCAAAAATTTGCCTCAAGAAAGGAGTTAAAGCACATTTATATTATTACATATTGTTTTGTTGGTACACCTCGTTCCCTGCAGCTTAATGCAGAGGTAAGAATTTGCTGATGCTTAACAAATATTCCTGCCCAGGGGTGGGGAAGGAAAGCAGTCCCACGCATGAATAGGTATGGGTGTGAAATTGTGCTATAATAAGAAATGTCCATTTGCTCTTTCTTCCATTCCTGGCACTAGAACTGCTTAAAAAACAAACAAACAAACAAGCAAACAGAAAAACACCTTATAATTTCCTGAGTGGTAGGAGTGATTGGATTATTTTGTTATTCATAACAAGCCCTTTTCAATCAGATCAAAGTTTATGCTAAAGAGGTGACTCTTGGAGGATGGGGACTGATGGCTAGGGGGATCAACCATAAAATTAGAGGGTTGCATCTTTCAACCCTATCCCCAGACTTTCAGGGAGGTAAGAGGGGAGCTGGAGGTTGAGTTAGTCACCAATGGCCAATAATTTAATCAATCCTGCCTACGCAAAGGAAACCTCCATAAAAATGCTAAACATTAGAGTTTGGAGAGCTTCATGTTTGGTAAACACACACATGCTGAGAAGATGGCACTGTGCAAACTTTACAGGGATAGAAGTTCTTGCACTTGGGTCTGCTGGACCTAAATCTGAGAAGTGCCTCTTCATCTGGCTGGTCATCTGTATTCTTTATACTAAATTGGTAATCAACAGTAAAGTGTTTTTCTGCATTCTGTGAGCTGTTAAAACAAATGATTAAACCTGAGGAAGGGAAATGGGAATCTCCAATTTGTAGTCAAGTCAGACAGAAGTGTAGGTAACCTGGGGACCCACTCTGTGTGACTGGTATCTGAAGTGGTGGCAGTCTTGTAAGACTGAGGCCCCTAACCTACTGGGTCTGTGCTAAATCCAGGGAGTCAGTGTAGAATTGAATTGAATTGTAAGACATCTAGTTGGTGTTTACAGATAATTGGAGAATCAATTGGTGTGGAAAACCTACACATTGGGTATTAGAAGTGTTGTGAGTGGGGAAACAGATCCTAGAATGAGGTTATAGGCATATGTGTGTGGGTTGGAGAATATGTTGTGTATGTGGCTAGCTTATGCTGTATCACATCTCTCAGTGGCTTGACTTACACAACAAGGATTTAGTGCTCCTTACAATGAAGGTTGGCAGGAGTCTCCACATGGGACTCATTGGGGCCCAGACGAATGGAGGCCCCATCCTCACATGAGTTCCTTTATCATTGAGACAGATGGAAAGATGTAGCAAACGTGCACTTTCTCTTAACACTTCTTTCCAGAAATGCCACACATTATTTCATTTTTTTTATTTTTCAGGACTAGTCATGCAGATTCACATAATTCAAAGTAGAGAGGCCAGAACAGTCCTTCCAGAAGGAGTGGGGAGTGGAATACTGTGAATAGCTGATGGGTGATCATCAGAAACTTGAGTCATTGGGACCAGTTAGAAGGACCTTCTTTCCTTTCTCAATATCTGGGCACCATGGCAGGATCCATGATCCAGAGATAGGCTGGAAAGCACAGCTTGAAAAGGCCAAACACCCCGCAAGTCTTGAACATTCTATCGACCTCTTTTGCTTGGTAGAAATGTGGAAGTTTGGATATGCTTCCAGGCACCTAGGAAATAAAATTGAAAAACAGCAATTTTTAATGTATGTGTATTTTAAAAGAAGAGGTTCCATTATTCACATTTATCTTGGCAATATCTCTGGGGGCAGATGTGGGGTGCTAATGGGGGCAGTAAAGGCTGTGGAGGTGCAAACCATAGTCTTTAGGTCAGACAGGTCAGCTACTGTCCAATTCTGTGGCTTTGGGGAGTTACTTTACCTCTTAACTTCATTTATAGACTGGGGCTGCTAATCATCCCTCCCCACCATTCAAGTAGTTGTGGAGACTGAATAAGACTGTGTCTGGACCCGGGCTAAAGTAGGTGCTCAACATGACATTTGGTGCTCAGCATCATCACAGTTCTGGCATGGCACAACCTATCTGGTGTGAGTGTGCACAGGTTGCTAAATGATGTATCAGTCCTGAACTTCCTCAGTTGAAAAATGGTGAAAGCTATACCTACATCCCAGAGTTGTGTGCCCCAGGCCCATTCTGAGTAGAAGATCCATGGGTGTAGGGGAAGAACAGCAGAAATGAATGTGGGGAAGCCTGGAAATGTGGCCTGTTATACTCCACATCTGTGCTGGTGCCAACTTAAAATTGGTTTTACACTTTTTCTTAATTGGGACAATGCTTTCACTTCCTACTATTAACAATAACAAAACTCTCCATGGGGCACCAACCAGCACCAACTGGCAGTGTCTTCATAGACAAACACACCTCTCTGCTCAGTGTCCATCATGGATGATTCTCCAGCTGGAACTGAAGCAGGATGGTAAGAAGATTAGGGAAAT
>PVIW01006105.1:0-93350 GCA_004026585.1 Noctilio leporinus
AAAAAAAAAAAAAAAAAAAAAAAAAAAATGTCTTAAACATAAATGCTTCTTGAGGAACTAGTATAAATGACCCATCAACATAGACAACAGGGTGAGGATTGACTAGGGGTGGAGGGGGGCGGGGGGCGGGGGGCAGTGGAGAAAATTGGGACAACGGTAATAGAACAACAATAAAAAAAGAAATATATAAGCTGCTTCATTTGACAGTGAGTTTGTATCAGCTTGCATAAGTATTATACACGAAAATAAAAAAAGTAAAATTAGATGAACAACAAGAGCGAGGAAAAGACCTCTGTTTTCAGACAGTGGACTCATTATTCTCTCTCCTGAGCACTGTGGTCACAGTGGGAGGAGATCCTGTCAGGGCTTTGGGGATCTGTGGCGCTTAGAAGCGCAAGGCTGGGCTCATGCAGCCCTTTTTTATGCTGAGCCAGGCTGGATTAGAAATTCTTTAGGAAAAAGAATCACAAGTCATCCTGCAATTAGCTGGAACTGTGACCTTTGATGGAAAGAAGCCAAAGTGACACTTAACTGTCAAACAGTAGTAACTATCAGCCACCTTTTCCACAGTTACACATGCCAGGAGACTTGGTAACGTGACTGTCCCCTGGATGTACCCAGATTTTTCTAGACCCTAAACAGCTCCTTGGGAAAGCGAGATGCTACAGAATTGTAGAAGCAGCAAAAGTTGGTGAGCGCTGAGTGCTCTAAGGAGGCAGGTGTGTCACTGCAGGTGCACCTGGGAGGCTCTGATTGCCACGTGAATCCTGGCTACTCTTGTGTATCTCATCTCTTCAGTCCTCGCTTTTCCTTGTTAACTTGTTCTTTCTACTAGTGTCTCATAAACACTTTAATTCTCTCAATACTAACGTTAGCCTTAAGGAGCAGGGCAGATTTCTTATAACCTCCCTGAGGAGGGTCCTCCGTCACCCCCACAAACAACACACTTTTAACTGGGACCCCCATCCTCATTGAGGATGACTGAGAACTGGCTCTTGGATAAATGAGTTGGTATTTTTGGAGCAACTATTAAAATACTGTAGTTGATTTTCCCAGGTCTATTCTAATGATATTTAGTACCAATCACTTTTTCTTCCAAAGGGTCAAGTTCAAAAAAATTTTTTTTTCTTTTTTTTTTAAATTTTATTGTTGTTGTATTACATCCATCCCCCAAAAATGTTTTATGGAACTATTTTTATGCACATTTCCTGTTTATATAAGAAATGGAGGAGATTGTTGTAAAGGGTAACTGTGGATGCGTAGGATAAAGGTTAAGAAGCTGCAGCGTTTACATTGATTTATAGTTTTTGCTTTTTTTCCTTCTTTCCGATAGGTCTGATTCCACTGCTGGGATTCGATGTGTGGGAGCATGCTTATTATCTTCAGTACAAAAATGTCAGACCTGATTATCTGAAAGCCATCTGGAACGTAGTCAACTGGGAGAATGTTACCGAAAGATACATGGCCTGCAGAAAGTGAAACGTCAGCATTATACCGGGTACATCCGGGTACATGAAGCTCTTCCTGGCTACTTTTGTACTAGTGCACAGTGCCTCACTATACATACCTAAGCTGCTCTGTTCTGGCGTTTCTTAATGGAGCTTATTCAGTGTTTGATAAATGTGATTTAGAGTTATGAATCATTTCTTGATTTAAAATTTTGTTACTGGGTATCTGAAAATACTGCTTTGTATGATTTAGTCTTTGATTGAACATTTTCTTCAGAGATAAAATACCAGGAGGTTATAAATGCCCACAATAAAGCCGTCAAAATATCATATTCCTACGCTGTTGGGGCATCTTGGGAAGCCTTTCCGATTCTGCATTTATGAAAATCTAGTCTTTGAACCCAGTCTAACAATAAAAACTTTAAATTTGTTCCCCAAGGGCAGTGTTTAGTTTCCTGCTGAAAATTGCTTGTTTGTGAGCAAGCCTGTGTCTGGTGCGCCTTCTGGTGGCTGCCACCCTGGGCTCGATCATTTGCAGTCACAGCTTGTACAGACTTAACATCATCTTGTCATGGAAAGAAATGTGTGATTGCTACTTGAAATTGCTGATTACGCGAAGGAAATGGCTGTGCACGTCAGTTACTCTGTAGGGGGACATGTAGACTTGTACGAGAAATGTTGTCCTGCAGTGAAGAAACGTGCTCAGAAGGGAGAAATTCGGGTCTAGTTGGTAGGGAGGAGCCAGCATCCATCACTGCGGCCGGGGCGGGGCCTCCCGCGGGCCTGTTCTGCGCGGCTGGGCCGGCCAGGCGCTGCTGTCCGGGCGGGGACCTGCCTTTGTGAAGATGTGCTCTCGGGTCATTCAGTCCAGCCTAGTGTGTTTCTTTTAGAAAATGTGCAGTCACTATAGAAGCTTTACATTGTTGAATTTTTCAATAAAGTGAAAACTATGCACAAGGTACAGCAACACAGTCTACAGATTCCGTCGTCTTTGACTTTGCGAAGGAAGCTGTTTGCGTAGCAGGCGCGGGTGGGTGGGGCCTGTGGTCCGAGTGGGTGTTTCAGCCTCAGGCCCCGAATGGCTTTTTTGCATGTTTTATCAATCGGACACTTGCTAGTTTATCTTACAGTTCTGTTATTGAATCTCTCATTTGCTGCTAATGTTTTATTATCAATGACGCTGTGTTGAGCGAACCCACGTCGGTTTTTACCTTTCGGAATATTTTCTCCACAGAGGATTTTTTTCTTAATCCTATTTAGTAACAAGATATTTTCCCAAGTTTATTGTTTACTTTTTAAAAATTTTATGTCCCCCTAGCCCCCTTTATTTTCCTAATTCTTCATGGAAAAATGGAGCAACTTAGCAATTTCAGTGTTGAAGGCTAACGTTTTTAAAAATTAAATTTAAGGTACTTTTTTGTTTTTAAGAATTGAATTAGAAAAGCATGTAGGCTTTCAGAATTGCCAGAAGTTGCTGAGGGTGATGATAACTGTGTGTGTGTGTGTGTGTGTGTGTGCAATGCTTCAGAGACGGGGTGTCTTTATGCACCACGTTACCATGACTCTTCCCCGAGAACAGTGGAATCATGGGATTACTGCTTGCACATGTAATTACATGCCTGCATGTTTAGCCACAAGGCCAGGAACTCTTTAAACTGACCATCTAGAAAAGTAGGACTTTTAAAAGATGAACTAGATCATGGTATGTACTGAACTAACAAAGTTAGTTCAGAAACTACTCATCTACCTAAAGCTTTTTGGCTCTTATTAAGCTTTAAGATTTCAAAAAAAATCCAGTGTTAGAGTTTCTACAGGGCTCCAGCTTTGGTTTCACGTGTTGGGGAAGCACCCTGCACTGAAGACTTGCTGTCTCCTTCCTGTCGGCTAGATTTTGAGAGACAGATAATTTACAGACTAAAGCTTTTAATCATACAGTGGAAAATGGGACTCAGGTTCTGTTAGCCCATGTTTTCATAATGAAAGGAAACAGAAGAGGTGAAACAGCCACCTCTCTTGAAAAGAGCACGTGTTGTTTCTGCAAGAAGGGTCTGGTGACAACCCACAGTGCCTGCTCCGGCCTTGGCGAGCTTCCCTGGTGAGGTTGGTGCTGCAGGAAACGGGGCACTGACCGGCACTGTCTGTGGGTAGTACCGCACTTGGCTGTTGAGAAATCACAGCTTTATTGTACACTTCCAACTTGGGATCTTAAAATGAGATGGGAATTTCTGTCTGGTACCTTGAAACAATTCATAAAAATCAAAGAAGGTTGATGTGCATTGAGTCATCTCTAAAACTAGGTATAAATACAAGTTTTATTTCCTGTTTTCATTTCTGGGGAACTGCTGTTTGGGAAAGTGCTTAGGTACCTTTTATAAATTACTGTCTTTCATTTTTAGTCATACCCAGTGTTATCTGTCTTTGGACCTCTGCATAGTACATGTTAAAAGTCCTATCAGGTCCTGGATAGTTTTCACTTAATCATTAGAGAAACTTTTATTTTCCTATTGTAAGTGTGGAGTTTTTTGATTATTAATAAAAGAGCCTGCTACCCAACAGGAGAGGTCTGCGTATGCTTATGTGTCAAAACAATAATCCTACAATGCTTTCTTTTTTCTGTGGGAAAGGAATACTAAATGATAGGCAGTTGAAATTTTATTTTATTTTTGTTTTTCATTTGGTAGTTGACATTTTATAATGCAGAAGGCATATGACCTCTATCTCTATTCCTATCTGCAGTAACATCATTTGATAATGTAAAAGCATAGTATGTTAATATACTAAATTATAAAGTTATAACATCTTAACCAGACTATTGCCAGAATATTAACCAGACTATTGCCTAAATTCTGGAAAAAAGTAGTCATCAGAATTTTATCACGATGTATCTTACACGAAGTACTGGGCTTTATGCAACAAGTGATGTTTCATCCACTCTGGTGTTGGTAACTGCAAGCTTACCCCGTGCCCCTCTCCCTGGACTTAGGAGAGTGATTTTGGAAAGCAGAGGGCGGGCCCGTGCTGGGTGAAGTCACACTGTGTGCTACTGCACGTGGGCTAATCCTCTCCAGATGCGTTTGGAACGTATTTTGAAAAGCGAGATGTCTCAGCCCACTTTGGGAAAGAGAAGGGTTGCTCTCGAGTTCCTGCTTTGTGCCATGGTTTTACTTTCAGCGTAACCATGGCAGCCCTCAGGGCTTCCCTCGGCGCACGCCTCGGAGGTGATCCCATGTTTGGGGCCCCGTTAGAATGTGAGCTCCAGGGTAGCCCGGACAGGGGGCCTTGTTCGCTGGGGTGTCTGGTATGGTGCACACAATTTCGGGCCCATGTTTAGTATTTTTACTAAGCAATGTGGTTTAATATGTACAATCACCCTAATGTTGTAAATGATGGGTGTCCCAGAGGCTCAGAAGTTAACACCAAAACCTGCAGAGATGCGTGACAGCCTAGTGGCAGCAACTGCAGGGGGCCTCAGGCTCACGCTGCTGAGTTTGCATGGGGCACACAAAGAGCAGGAAGTAGGTCCTGGTGGCCTGGGTCCTGGCGCCTGAGTCTGACTGGGTTGTTATTCCTTTCATGTAAAATAATACGTTTGGACAGAGGATCTGAGGTGCCAGCTCCAGCACTTTATGGATTTATGTGTATATTGACTAAAATGATGATTAATATATTCCTATTAGATAGTCATGTCATCTATAAAAGGCATTCGATTTCTGTTCCTTCAACGAGGGTTCTCCAACAAGCGAAGACTTGCTGGTAGTCTTCACAGCCATCTCTGTCTTTGGGACTCAGGGAGGGCGCGGAAGGAAAAACCACCCGAGTCTTTAGCTTCTGGTCCCCATCAACATGCAACACAGCACTACCAGCACTACCAGCAAGTCTTCACTTGGTTGGGGAACCCTTGTTGAAGGAATAGAAATCGAATGCCTCTTGTAGGTGACACGACCATCTACCAGGGATACGTTAATCATCATTTTAGTCAACACGCACATAAATACGTAAAGCGCTGGAGTTGGTACCAAAGCTCCTCTGTCCAAATGGATTATTTTACATGAAAGGATTTAGAGCATCCCATTCACGCAGGTGCCGAGTCAAGGCGCCAGGACCCAGGTCACCAGGACCTACTTCCTGCTCTTTCTGTGCCCCGTGCAAAGTCAACGGCATGAGCCTGAGGCCCCTGACATCTCCCATCCTACCCCATGGATAGAAAATTGCAACAGAAAGTCCCGTTAAGAAAGGGGAGAAGAAATAGCCCTTGCCAGTAGCTGGCAGGCATTGGGAAGGTGCTTCTGTGGGGGTGACAGCGGTTCCTTGACTAGACCCTGATTCTGTCCCTTGCAGGGATTGTTCGGTGCTGCTGGCTCCACTCTGCCAGGCCCCCGCCCTGTGCTTCCTCCAGGCTTCGTCTGGGGTGGGTGGTGGACAATTTCCTCTCCCTGGAGTAAGCATAGCTCCCAAGGCCTGATTTCTGCCAGTGCACGTTTGGGAGGTCAGAAGGTTATTTTAAAACAAACAGTGACTTTTCCTCCCCCACCGGGGTTGTGCTGAGTTGCAGGTCTGTGCTGAGCCACGAACGGTGGTCTCTCTATTCGCAGGATGAGGGTAAAACTGATTACTATGCCCAAAAACGGTTGGTAATCCA
Organism: Noctilio leporinus; assembly: GCA_004026585.1. Lineage (NCBI taxonomy): Eukaryota > Metazoa > Chordata > Mammalia > Chiroptera > Noctilionidae > Noctilio > Noctilio leporinus. Next base: position 6,088 of record PVIW01006105.1, read on the forward strand.
GGATAAAAATAAGTACAACACCCCTAAATACAGGATGATAGTTCGTGTAACCAACAGAGATATCCTTTGTCAGATTGCTTATGCCCGTATAGAAGGAGATATGATAGTTTGTGCAGCTTGTGCTCATGAACTCCCCAAGTACGGTGTGAAGGTCGGCCTGACAAATTACGCTGTAGCCTATTGCACTGGCCTGCTGCTGGCCTGCAGGCTCCTCAGCAGGTTTGCCATGGACAAGATCTATGCAGGCCAAGTGGAGGTGACTGGTGATGAGTACAACATGGAAAGCATTGATGGTCAACCTGGTGCCTTCACCTGCTGTTTGGGTGCAGGGCTTGCCAGAACTACTACTGGAAATGAAGTTTTTGGAGCCTTGAAGGGAGCTGTGGATGGAGGCTTGTCTGTCCCTCACAGTACCAAACGATTCCCTGGTTATGATTCAGAAAGCAAGGAATTCAACGCAGAAGTACATCGGAAACACATCATAGGTCAGAACGTTGCAGATTATACGCGTTATCTGATGGAAGAAGATGAAGATGCTTACAAGAAACAATTCTCTCAATACATAAAGAACAATGTAACTCCAGACATGATGGAGGGTAGTATAAGAAAGCACACGCTGCTATACGAGAGAATCCAGTCTATGAGAAGAAAACTAAGAAAGAAGTTAAGAAGAAGAGGTGGAATCGTCCTAAAATGTCTCTTGCCCAGAAGAAAGATCAGGTAGCTCAGAAAAAAGCAAGCTTCCTCAGAGCTCAGGAACAGGCTGCTGAGAGCTGATAAACCAAACTACAATTTTCTATGAAGATTTTTCTGAGATAAACAATAAACTTGATAATTAAAATAAAAAAATAAAAAAACAAACAGTGAAAAACGTTTTTAGTCTGAGTCCATTTTTTTTTTTTTTTTGGCAATACAATTTCCTTAAAAACTTTGTGGGTTTCTATCCTATTTTCAGCCAGGTTCATGTGCCAGTATCCAAATTTCTAAAATTAAAAAAATAGATGTCATTCTCAAGTTTGCTTGATATCCTTGCTTCCCCCCTCAGGCTCCCAGCAGCTACCAAGAAGAGCTAGTTAAAATGACTCACCTTCATCTTTAACTGGACACAAGTCTTGAGCCTTGGTTGCTCAGGTCCTTCTTTCAGTTACATCTCTAACTGTCAGCTTTCCCACCCTCTGAGGCCCCCAATTTCTGAACTATATTCCCTTGCATTTCTGCTGGCCTGGGCCAGCTTTCTCGTGAGTGCACCTGCCGTACCGGCTCAGGGGCAAGACAGCGCCAATCCCAGGCATCAGCCTGGCTCTTCTGAACACGCCCAGAGCTCCAGGGGCCCTGTCGTCCACCTGCTGCAGAGCAAGCCTGCCCTGCCTCTGGGAAACGTGGCTTCCCCCACGTCGGGTCCTGTGGTGTCGGGTTCCAGACCACCAAGTGAAGACAGCAGGGAGGGGTCTGGTCCGGAGGAGAACTCGTGCAGAGCGGTTGGGAGACTCCGGCGTGCTTTACTGCAGCAGTAAGCGGACGGCTGCACGGCCAGGCCGCTGGGCGTGTTGGTGTGCTCACGCGGTTGTCCCGTTCTGGCGCAGCAGCGTCTTACGTACACATTGGAACACGGGAGGCTGTACGCCGTCAAGGGGTGACATCAGCCGGGTCTGGGGTGCTGAGTCAGTTCCTTCTGGAGCCAGTGTTCTGGAGGTTCCAGAGAGAAGACTGACTCCTAGGCTGCCCCCATAGGAAGGCCCAGCCATACACAGACAGGGAACTTCCTTCCCCTGACACTCCACCCTATATGGCTGAGGTCTTCATTTGAAGGGTCTGCCGTAGGTGGCCTCCCTGGAGCCACAGCGCACAAGTGTTAAGGCATACTGGGTCTTGGGCAGAGGACCTATGTAGTCCACCTGCCAGTGCCGAAAGGGTTAGTCCTAACCTGGGAGCCTGTGTCCCAGCGGTACCCCTACATCTCCCTGCCCCTCAAAGGCCGTCACCCTATCATCTGGTCCTGCAGGTGCCCCTGAGGGAGCCATACAGTTAGGCCCAACTATCTGTGCGTATGGTTACGGGTCCTGTTTCCTTGGTAAGGACCATGCATATTGCATGGGTTCAGTCCACTGGATGCTCTGACCCGTACCTGTTTCAGCCCTGATGGCACCTACTCTGGTTAGAAGGCCACTGCTGTCCATGTAGGGTGATTCCCCCAACTGAAGTCATCCGTGTACCATGTCCCTGGGAATAGGACCTATTCCCTGCTGGTGAGGACTTGGGTCTATAGGGTCTGGCGTAGGAGGTGATCCCTCCATTTGCTGCAGAGGGATAGGGCCTAAGAGAGAAGGCAACTGCTCAGCAGGGGGAGAGCTCTGAGCATTGCTCCAAATATGCTCCCCACCTAGCCAGCGTGGAGGCTTCAGCCACCCCCGGCTTAGGGGCCCTCAGCTGGGACTTAAGCCATCGTGCAATGGGGAGGGACTCGCCGTTCTTCCGTCAAGGCTTCACAAGCCTGCAGTGCAGCATACATAGCTGCCAACTGCGTCTCTGCAGGAGAGTAGCCAGCCTCAGGGGCCTTCCACAATTGGGACCAAAACCCTGAGCACCCTCCGCTTCCCACGGGCCTGCCACCGGCCCATGCATCCCCCTCATTATCACCTGATGCATGTAGTTGAAGTGGCACAGAAGGGTCTGTCGCGTGCAGGACTTGCACTTGGGCCACAACCCGTTTGGCCTCCGGGAACGCCTGCTCCCGGGTCTGCTGACAATCACAGACTGAACCTTTCTTCATAAGGGAGTAAGAGGGCAGCATATCTGAGCTAGGCGGGGTGTGAACACTCTCTAGTACCCCGACAGACCAAGAAAAGTCTGGTCCTTCACAGACATTGGGTGGATGTAAGCCTGAACTTTATTAATACCAGCTTCAGGAACTACTCTCGTCTTACCTGACCAAACAACTCCCAAAGATCTGACAGGTAAGCCGGGCCCTTGGACTTTGTCCTGGTTGACTGTCCATCCCCAGGCCTGCAGAGCGTGGCGCCGCAATTTGGCCACATCCTCTAGATCTGAAAGAGGATGAGAGGTTAGCATAATGTCATTAATATAACGAGGCAGATGAACAGAAGGCTTATGTGTCCATGTTGCCAAGTCCTATGCCACCAATCCGTGGTATATGGTGGGACTATGCAGATTCCCCTGTGGTAAGACCAAAAAGGACCATTGTCTGCCTTCCCATATGAAGGCGTTGTTTCTGGCTTTTCAGGGCAATGCCCATGGAGAAAAAGGCATCTGCCAGGTCCACCACATAATGGTAGCATCCAAGACGATGTGCTAAGACATCCATGAGTTCCAGCACCAAAGGCACCGCAGCCTGCAAAGGAGGGACTTCTTTTTATAGTTTCCGCCGGTCCACAGTCATGTGCCAAGTGCGTTAGGCTCCTTCGCTGGTCAAACAGGGGTAACAGGGGCCATGCGTTGGCCACACAATACCTGCTTTCTCCAATTGGAGGATGGTTTCCCCTTTCTCCCGGGGTCCTCCCAGAAGCCAGTGCTGATGTGTGTTCACTATCTTCCGGGGGCTTGGCAAGACCACTGGTGGGTGGTCACGCTGCATTGATTTCACCACTGGAACACACAGTCAAAATTCTCCTTGAGTGGTCTGCAGAGTGAGTGGCAAAATACCAAGGCCAAGGTTCTACTCGGGAGCTCCTGAAACACAGACTTGGTTCTGTGGTTGGCAACCGCCCAATACCTAGCAACAGAATCACTTATCATACCTGTATGATCTGTCCCCTATGTCCATCAATGTAAGAGACAGGCCCTTCAAAGCGATTGGGGTTACCAGATATGAGGGTACACTTCACCCCAGTATCCACGAGGGTGAGAACATGCTGAACATTGCAAGGGGACCAGTATACAGACAGTTCAATATGTGGCCTTCAGTCTTCTGGGCTCCTGTGGTCCCAGGTCCCCAGGCCGGAGTGTCAAAGAACAAGGCAGCATCAGTAGCAGGTCCCCGCAGCCACAAGTAGGGTTCCTTCTTGGATCCTCCCTGGCTCTTTCCCCGACCTGGTAACTGCTTCTGTTCGGGGGTCCATTCTCGCCACAGGGACAGAAGGACATCATTTGGGTGGCATCTCTTTTCTCCGACAGCAGGCCTGCGGTGATGAGAGCCGCTGACTCACAGCCAGGACACTTTCACAGGCCCCGCTACCTTCCCCGGGGCCTTCCTGGCCAGGGTGGTTGCCCTTGCGCCACGTGCCCTGTTCTCACTTCCGGTCACCCACGCTCTCACTTCCGGTGGCCCAGGCTCCCTGCTCTCACTTCCGGTGGCCCAGGCTCCCTCCTGCTCTCGCTTCCGGTCGCCCACGTGCCCCAGCTGCGCAAGGGCGGTGGCGGCAGAGATGCCCGCACTACATAGGGGGCAGGGAGCGCTGCTGGGGAACCGAAGTACCTGGCGGGGCAGCTGTGAGGACCAGGTCCTTGGTGTGCATGGTAAATGTCTCATCGTCAGGAGAGCGACCCTGGGCGGCCTAAATCTGCTCCAAGCCCAGCTGCCGGAGAACCGGGGGGTTCCGTGTACGCTGGCCACTCCGCAGGCCCCTGCGGGTGCAGCGTTCTCCCAGATACCCTGGGTAAGGGTATTAAGATGTGGTCTCATCCTGGCCCTGCGCTCCGAACCTCCGAGCACCGTGGACCCGCTGCCGGATAGAGGGTTGCGTTGTAACGGCTGTGCCGGCTCCTGGGGTAACACGGAGGGTAGCTGCGCCATCATCCATCATCCCACAGCCGCAGAGCCGCGCAGGTACAGTCCCCCACCCCCCGCCTGCTGGCACGTTTGCTTCGCCAGCTCCCGTGGTTGGTCGGGCGTATAGGGGATATAAGTAACCTGCTGCCTGACCTGCTGGGGTCCAGCTGCCCTGTCCCCTGGAGCCGTGGGGGTCTCGTGCTCCATCTGCCATTGTATTAACAGGCGAGCGTGCAATAGAGGGGTGCTTACGCGCCATGTTAGGGACGTCTGTGTCCCCTCTTCCCGCGCCAGGTGCTCCTCTATTTCCACCTCTGGAAAGGCTTCTTCCAGAGTTCGCAGGTGGATATCCAAGCCCTCTTCTGCCTGCGTCAATGGCTGCAGCTGCAGCTGGGCTCCTTGGTTTTCTGATGCTGCTCCTGAAGTATTGTAAGGAATAACCATGCCACTTGGGAAGCTGTGTCCTGCAGGTCACAGGGAATCTTCTCTACGGCCTACAGTGACCTCTGGGGTTAGGGGTACTTGCGTCCACTCTTGGGGAGGTGGCCCCCAAGCCATAAGGACTCCAGCTACTGGGAACCACATTCCTGTGGGCGTCCCCATCTCCAAGGGTCCCACCAGGGCAGAGGGTTCACTTACCTTGCCAATTGTCAGACCCTGTGTGTTGGGTGCAAACCACCCAGGGATGACAGCGGGGAGGGCTCTGGTTGGGTGGTGAAGAACTTGCACAGAGCATTTGGGAGATTTTGCATGCTTTACAGCAAGTGGCAAGCTAACGGCCGGGCAGCTAGCAGTGTTGGCGTGCTCATGCTCCGTTGTCCCGCCCTGTACAGCAGCGGCAAGGGTGGCCTTACAGATACACATTGGAACACAGGAGGCTGTATGCCATGAGGGTGACATCAGCCAGGCCCAGGCTGCCGAGTCAGTTCCTTTTGGAGCCACAGTGTTCTGGAGGCTCCAGGGATAAGATTAACTCCAAGGCTGACTCCTCCACAGACGCCACAGGAAGACCCAGCCATATATAGACAGGGAACTTCCTTCCCTTGACACTCGCTTTCCAGCTTTGGACACCAGGGTCCTCACCACCTACTAAGCCAGTGTCAGGTAGTTTGTGTTTGAAGGGGTAGAACTCACTTCACAGTCCTCATTTCTAATTATGTAACACAAACTGGTGTTTTGACAACAAATCCCCAAAATAGAGTAGCTCAAATACAATAGAATTTTTTTTTTTGTGCACGTAGGAATGAACACTACAACAATCACTTCTGGTTAGCAGGGGGCTTGGATCCAGGCAGTGATTCAAGGCTTCTAGGTCTCACTGCTTTGCTGTCTCAGTAAGTGTCCCCCAACGTAGCTCTTGCCATCTTTAGAAAGCCGCCGGGGTGCAAAGGGGCAAGGGGCTCTCACGACCGGGCCTAGAGAAGGGGCATTGGCCTCTGCTCCTTTCATTGGCTACACCAGTGCCCCTCACTGCAAGGACGTCTGGGAAATGTTAACTGGGCTCTTGTGCCAGGAAGGAGAAACAGCTTTTCTGAACAGCCCATCTGTCTACGGCTTTTGGACTTGGGGCCATTTATTTGACCTCCCTGTGCCTCAGTGTCCTCAGATGGGGATAACGGGTGGTTGTGAGTTTTGGACGCCTTCGCAGGTGTGAAGTGCTGGAAATGACGTCTGGCAGGTAGCAAGCACCACCAAGGGCAGTTGTACAGCAGTTGTTGAACATGTTTTCTCAGTGTGGATCTCGTCTGACTCGGCCACCCTGCAGGGAAGGGCCCGAGAACACAGACCCAGGGACGGATGCGTGCGGTGCTGGGCTCTGGCATGCCTCCCGCAGCTCCTCCGAAAGACGCCTTTTACCCGCACCTTGTGAGCGGGCACGTGTGTTCTTCTAGGGGAAAGCTGAACTTGCCTGATTCAGGAAGTTGATTCTGCCGATGTTTTGATTTACTTCTCCGTATGCATATTTTACGTGTATCACTGGCTCCCCAGGACCAAAGCATACAGTGGTTTACGAAAACAGGTTTTTCTAAGATGCTTATTTTTGTTTGTTTAAGCCTTTCTTCGAGAACACCTGGGACAAGCCAAAGGTGCACGTGCCCCGCCCTGCGGAGGGTTGGGGGCAGGGGAAATGTGTGAAACTGTTTTTTTTACATTTAGCCCCGAATAGTTAAGGAGAAAGGCTCCTTACAGGGGCCATGGAAGCAAATTGCCTGAAAGTGAGACATTCCAGACAAAATGGGGCTTTGGGAAGCAACTTCTGGCCTATGCGCAGTGTGTTCTCTGGTCCCTTGTCTCCCTCTGGCCTTCCCACCTCTTGGCCCTAGTGACATCCCTTCTCCAGGGTCTCTCGTCAGCTGAACCCCCTCCTCCCCGATGCATCATGCTCACCCAGAGAGCTGGTACATCGTGCATTTCTGCGAGACCAACTCCTGGCAAGTGTCCTACTCCCTGCCACCCGCTGACCCGGCCGCCACCCTCGGGGTCGCCCACACCTCTGATGACCCAGCACCACGTCCTGTGGGTGTGGACCATGGTGGTGGACATTTGTAGTCTTGTCTGACAAGTTGTTGGTGAAGCTGCCCTTCGGGCAACACTCCATGGTGTAAGGTGGGCTAATCAGAGGGCTTCCTTCAGATTTTTAGGACTAGAATTTTAAGATAGCTGGTCCCTCTTTTTTTTTTTTAAAGATTTTATTTCATTATTTTTAGAGAGAGGGGAAGGGAGAGAGGCAGAGAGGCAGAGAGGGAGAGACATCAATGCATGGCTGCGTTTCACCTGCCTCCAGCCACAGACCCGACTGGAGACCTGGTTTGCAACCTGGTTATGTGCCCTGGCTGGGGAATCGAACCTGCGACCTTTGGGTTCGCAGGCCGGTGCCTTATCCATTGTGCTACCAGCCAGGGCTGGTCCCTCTTTTTATACTTAAAACTCTTAACTGTCTTTCCTTTATTTAAACAGGTGGTTCTTGGTCCTGGTGCATTGTTGAGTCACCTCAGGGAAACTACACAGTAATGCTACCCCACACCCCCTGCACACACCTCAGATGACGAACTCAGGTGGTCCAGGCGTGGGCAGGGTTTATTGCCTTTTTTAAGTTTCCCAGGTGATCCTACTCTGCATTCAGGCCCAAGGACATGTAGTGAGAGAGGTGCTGGCCCAGAGAAGCCTGGCCTGGGGTAGGAGCACGTGTGTCACGTTTTCCCCTTGTGGAGCTGGGCGGGGCTGCACGGGGGCTGCACGGTCCATGAGGGGTAGTTCGGGGTTGTGTGGGGACTGGCAGTGCTGGTGGGGCTGTGCGGGGCTCTTTGGGGTGGGTGATGAGTATGCAGTGACATGCACCTGCCATTAAAGTATCAAATCATTTAGTGCCTGAAAAATCCACAGTGCTCCACTTATTTATCCCTTCCCCTTCACCCCCTGAAAACCACTTTGGCTTCTTTAATTAATTAATTTATTTTATTATTATTTTTTAAAAGATTTTATTTTATTATTTTTAGAAAGAGGGGAAGGGAGAGAGGCAGAGAAGGAGAAAGACATCAATGTATGGTTGCGTTTCACCTGCCTCCAGGCACAGACCTGACTGGAGACCTGGTTTGCAACCTGGTTATGTGCCCTGGCTGGGGAATCAAACCTGTGACCTTTGGGTTCGCAGGCCGGCACTTTATCCACTGTGCTACCAGCCAGGGCAGCTTCTTTAATTTAGAATATGCATTTAAGATTCCTCTATGCCCTTTCATGACTCGATAGCACATTTTCTTTTCTTTCTTTTTTCTAAAAAAATGTTAAACCCTGTATACTTTTTTATAAAGATTTTATTTCATTATTTTTAGGAAGAGGGGAAGGAGAGAAGCAGAGAGGGAGAGAGACATCAATGTATGGTTGCTTTTCACCTGCCTCCAGCCACAGATTTGACTGGAGACCTAGCTTGCAACCTGGTTATGTGCCCTGGCTGGGGAATTGAACCTGCGACCTTTGGGTTCGCAGGCCAGCACCTTACCCACTGTGCTACCAGCCAGGGCTTTCTTTTTTTTTATTTAAAAAATGATTTTATTATTTTTAGAGAGAGGGAAGGGAGGGAGGCAGGCAGAGAGGGATCAAGACATCAATGTATGGCTGCCTTTCACCTGCCTCCAGCTACGGACATGGCTGGAGACCTGGCTTGCAACCTGGTTATGTGTCCAGGCTGGGAATCGAACCAGCGACCTTGGGGTTCGCAGGCCGGCACCTTATCCACCGAGCCACCAGCCAGGGTGAGAGTTCATTTCTTTAGTACGGAATTGTAGTCCATTATCAGGAGGTGCCACAGTTTATTTATTCACCTACCGAAGGACATCGTAGTGTTTCCAAGTTTTGGCTCTTGTGAATAAAGCTGCTATAAACATTTCATGGATATAGATTTTTAACTCATTTGGGTAAATGAATACCACGGATAGTGATTGCTGGATCATACAATAAGAGTATGTTTAGCTTTCTGGAATTGGAGTTGAAAAAAATTAACTAATTTTAGGTGGTTACATGTTTACCCCACCACAGGAAGACTCACCAGCAGCCAGGGCCTCTGCCCTTGACTGGAAAGCTGCGTCACCCAGTGCTCAAGGGTGAGCGCTGGGCAGAAATGGCTCCCTCCCGCTAACGTGGAATGGCACCTGCGACCCCACCCCCCCAGCTGCCCTGAGTGGCTTACATCTCGCGGTCTCCTCGGATCTTGGCCTGGTGCCCTGTTCTTGCAGTCAGTTCTCCTCCATCCTAGAGAATTAATCTCAGTCTTCTCTGTTCTAGAGGATTGATCTCCAGGGCTGCTGTGGGTGGGGTAGGGAATGGAAAATCACTGTGCCTTTATTATGTCCCCTACACTCACCTGTCCTCCTAAATGCCTTATTCTAGAGAGGGCCCTTGGCTCCTGCAAACCCCAGGGCCGCCTGTCCTCTGCTCTGAGTCTCAGGGTTTTTCCCCTTAAGTTTTATATCCTTGTACACGTGACCCAGATCACAACTTAATCACAATGGCCTTTATTTTAGTAGACTTCTTACTGTGTACTATGTTCTTTAAATTTGTTTTTTGATGAAAGAGATACCAATCTGTTGTTCCACTATTTATGCACTACTCATTGGTTGACCCCTAGCTGGGCATTGATCCTGCAACCTTGGCATATGAGGATGAGGCTCCAACCAACTGAGCAACCTCGTTGGGGCTCCCAGGCTCAGATTTAACTGGTATGCAGCCTCATGGCTCAAGAACCTGTTTCTCTTTTTCTCCAATAGCCTTCGAAAGTTAATCCCCTGCCCTGGCAGGTGTGGCTCAGAGGGTTGGGTGCTGGCCTGTGAACCAAAGGGTCGCTGGTTTGATTCCCAGTCAGGACACATGCCTGGGTTATAGTCCAGGTCCCTAGTTGGGGACACAGAGAGGTAAACACACATTGATGTTTCTCTCCCTCTCTCTTCTTCCCTTCTCCTCTCTCTAAAAATAAACAAACTCTTTAAAAAAAAGTTAATCCCCATAAAAATCTCTATTCTTCCCCCACTCAGAGGAAACCTCAGGATTGCCTCTCCCTCCCCGTTACCCTAAATATGGAGGTTGGGGGAAAAGTAGGTTTACAGTTACTTACACGGAAAATGATGTAATAACTAATAAAGAATACAAGAATAAAAAACTTTCCTGTACTCACCACAGCAAAGCCTCCTTACGCCCACCCTGCATTTGCTCCAAACGTCACTAGGTGGCAGTATTTCTACACGTTTGCCCCTCCAGGCGCCGCTGAAACCAGTGTGGAGGTAACAGCGGACTGGTTCAGGGCGTGTTGGAACAGTGTTTTAGGAGGCCCCTCGGCACACGTTACTGAAACCTTTTTGTTTTGTTCATTTGCGAAAGGTTTCATTTATTTATTTATTTAAAGATTTTATTCATTAACTTCAGAGAGAAGGGCAGGGAGGGAGGAAGAAATGGAGAGAGACATCCATGTGTGGTTGCCTTTCACCTGCCTCCAGCTGGGGACCTGGCTGGAGACCTGGCTTGCAACCTGGTTCTGTGCCCTGGCTGGGAATCGGCCCAGCGACCTTTGGGTTCACAGGCCAGTGCCTTATCCACTGTGCCACCAGCCAGGGCTGGCTTTTCCATTTAAAACTTTTCATTCTTTTTATTTTGAAACAATCTCCAATGTATGCAAACGTCTCTGTTATAGGACAAGAACCTTACTTTTGTCAGACTCTTTTGAGGCTCCGTTGCCCAAACGGTGCCCATCGTTGCCAAGTACTTTGTATTTCCTGTAAACTAGGACAGTCTCCTGAGAAGCTGCTAGACAGCCTTCGAAATCAGGAAGTTGACAAGTTCATACTACTGTCCTGTAATTCTTAGATACCATGAAATAATAATGCCCTTTAATCCACTCCAGCATCACCCCTGCCCCGAACAGTCACGTCTCCTGCCGTAGCTGCTGCCGTGGTGTGGTTAGAAGGCCTCCACATCACAGGCCCTGCGCAAACGGGGAAAACACTCTTTTCTTTGTTTCGTACCTTCGATACATTTGGACTGGGTTGATCCCCGACATGCAGAGTCTTGTAAAGGCTCCAAACAGGAAACTTCTAAATGTGCCAAAGGTGAGTTTCTGTGGTATGCCAATTTCAGTGCACCCTTATTCTCTCTTTCGTGCACCTAAAAAATAATTCCCTTTAGGCAAGAGCTCATTTCTCATGTCCCCCTCCCCCCGACCCCAATTCTTTGCTCTGGCTTATTTAGGTTATAGGAATGCCAGCCTCAGTTTTTAGACCTTTTATTTATTTATTAAAAAAATATTTTTTATTTATTATTTCCAGAGAGAGAGGAAGGGAGAGAGGCAGAGAGGGAGAGAAACACCAATGCATGGTTGCCCTTTACCTACCCCCCAGCCACAGACCCGGCTGGAGACCCTGCCGGCAACCTGGCCATGAGCCCTGGCTGGGAATCGAACCAGTGACCCCTGGGCTCTCAGGCCAGCGCCCTACCCACTGTGCCACCAGCCAGGGCCAGACCTTTTAAAGAGGACCGCATCCCTGTGGAAGGAAAGTCCATGCGGATGCCCACCATGATGTTATATGTTGATTTGATTTTCTCTCCTCCCCACCAAGGAGTTTCTTCCCATGAGAAGGTCTTCAGATTTGTGTAGGTTATAATTCTTATTTCTTTAAATATTTCATTTGTTTCTTCTCCCTCCCTCCCTGGACAATTCACCAGTCTCTACCATTTAGTGTTATGGTGCCTATTTCATTGCTCTGTGCACGGTCCCTCGTTCGGTTCAGGTGCTCGCTGGTTACAATTTGCTTGTCTCGTAGGAACCAGGTCTTGATTCATTTTGTACCCCTACAGCTAATCCCAGGGCTGACCGCCTTGCACACGGTCGATTTAAAAAGGAAACCACTTAACAGGTCGTTCCTTTCAATATTTTCCTCTCGCATTTTAGTCGTGTTTTTTCTCAGGTGGCCTGTGTGGAAAATGGGCTAGCAAGCATCATCCCATGGGCCGAAGACACTGTTTATTATCAACGACTAGGAGTTGCCCTGATAGACACCTGCGGGTTACCAGAGAGCACGGCATGGAACGTGAAATAGCCTCTGAAAACCCAGACTGTCGTTTTAAAGGCTGGTAGTTTACCACATTACAGTTCAATTTCCTTAAGCTTCTTAAAAATTAAAGTGTTTCAAGACGTTGCTGGCTCTTTACTAAGATTTGTTAAAAAATGGCTACCAATAGTGCTTGGTAGGGAAGCGTCATTTTAAAGCACTGGAGAGAATAAACGTGGGTCTCTTTAGTGGCCTGCAACGTGCCCTCAGGGGCCCGGTGGTCTCCATGTTGAAGTGCACCTGGAACCGTCCTCCGGGGAAGGTGATGGCCCTGCTTCCCGTGTCCCCTGGGCCACCTGCCTGTGGGGTGAGCAGCCTCTGTTCATGCACATTGGGGTGCGTTCACCTCAACCCAGCTGCGGACTTGTCTGGAATTTGCAGAATATAATTTGCGCTTCAGGTGGTTGTCACAGTAAAACCCCAAACTCTGCAGGGACCAATGTTTATAGAAAACAAGAAATAGCATTTATAGAGCCGTGCCGCAAGCACTGCTTGGTGCGTGGCTGGGAGCCTTCTGAGGGGGAGGCTTGCTCTCTTGCCTTCCCTGTATTGACTCTGATTCTGATAAAGGGGGTGCAGCCCACCTGTTCATAGAATGTGCTAGATCCTCTAATAGCCATGGTGGGACTAGGCAGCCCCCCCAGGACTGCAGCCCAGGTGCCCCGCACTGTTTTGGTCTCGTGTAGAACTCCATTTATGGAACAGGTGAGCAGTGTCTGACTGCCCCCACCCTGGCTCGACCTTATGCTGCCAGATCACCTGATTTCTCCATGTTTCAGTTTCCCAGAAACACGGGCTAAGGATACCCCAGCGCCGATTAAAAAATAGTTAAGTGCAGGAGTTAGCATAGAGCCTGGGCTGTAGGGTGTACTCAATATATATTTATAAAAATTGAAATCATTATTAATTGCACGTTAGTGTACACTCGTTGGTCTGCCCAGGGGGAACCTTATAACGGAGGTCCCAAGTAGTGTCGTGGGAGGGACTTGCCAAGATTCATTCATTCATTCATTCATTCATTCATTCAGCAAGTACGTCTTGACTGACAGACACAATTCCAGTGCTGGTGCTGGAATGGGAACCAAAACCTTAAATCGTCCTTCCCTCAGGAGTTGATATTCTAGTTGGTGAGTGGGGGGACACAACAAGCATACAATGGGTGCCTGGGGGAAGAGCACCCCCTGGGGTCTTGGTGTGGGCGTGAACTCCTGCTGTGTTCCAGAAATTTCCAGGAGGTCCCGGTGCCTGGGGAGCAGGGGCGGGTGAAGAGGAGGTTGGGGTGGGAGGGAGGGAAGGGTTCACTTAGGCTTGTGAAGAAGAGGTTGGGCTGGGAGCGAAGGAGGAGCTCACTTAGGCTTGTGGGCCTCTGGAGGGGTCTTGGCTTCTGCTCTGACTGACTCGGGAGCCATTGGAGGGTGTGGGTGAGGGATGTGTTCTTCAACCTGAAGCTCACATTTTCCTTCCCTCCCTCACTTCCTTTCATCTTCCTCCTTTCTTTCTTTCTCTCTTTTCCTTCTGCCCTTCCCCCTCCTCTTCTCCCCCTTCTTCCTGCCCTCCTTCTCCTCTTCCTCCTTTTCTTCTTCCTCCTCCTCCTCTTCCACATCCTCTTCCTCCTCTTTCTCTTCTTCTTCATCATCTTCGTCTTTCTCTTCCTCCCCTCCAACTTCCTCCCCTTCAGCAGGACATTTTTTCCCTCAAATTGCAATATCGGTTCAGCTACGTCCCTGAGCAGATGGTTGGTTTTCAGATAAGATAATGAAAAATCTGACTTGCGTGACTTGCAGGCTGCGTTCTCGGTGTTGACCACCAGAAAGCTGGTGTCCATCAGCTTTCAGAGCACACGCCGTGGCTCGTTCTCCCTGGGCTGCGTCACTGGTCACCCGTGAGCTCCTCCGCTAGCCCATCAGCTCCATGAAGCCAGAGGCCCTGGTGCTGTCTTAAAATGGCCATTGCGTCCCCAGGACTCACCACACTGCCCTATACTTCATAAAGATTGGTTGAATAATCAAATACAGTGAATCGATGTGATAATTTTTGTTTATGGCCATAATGTGAAAGCCACACATTATGAAACCTTTGTTTAGAGAGCCACAGGCATTTGTATTACTGGAATAAAATCTTTCTATTTAAGAATCATTGCGAGACTGAATTCCCTGCCTGCGAGATGCGGGCTGAGGAACCCAGCTTTTGTTGAGAAATGGTAAGAATAGATAAGGAAACCCATTTGTGTGTGTGTGTAAATAAAATAATTTAGGAGACCCCAGTTTTTAAAAAACTGATTTTATTATACTTACTATGGATATGTAAAAACTCAGACCTATATAAAATGCAATTTTTATAGCTCTTATGCAACTATAAAGTCAAATAAACATATCATTTAATGCAAATACAATTACGAGATGCAACTCAAATGAACAGCAGCAGAGAGAGGAAATGGCGCCTCCCTGTGGCCTGATGCCACTCTGCCCCTGGCGCCGTGTTCTCCTTGGCAGGTCCCCTCGAGTTCCCTCCAGTGACCTGAGCCTTCCAACCCTCCCCTGTACCCAAAATATTGCAAAAGAGGCATTCCTTCCACCATCTGCAATGCAATCCACCTTTGACCCTTGCTGGGTGAAAGATGACTCATCTATAAAGTGTGAGCCGGCTCAGCTCACCAGCTGGCCGTGGGCTTACCCGATGGCTGTGCGACCAACAAACAGGTGGTGAAGGCCATTGTCTTGGTCTCCTCAGAGAAAGAGCAGGGTTCCAACTCAAAAAGCATCACCTTTAAAGTTTTATAGTACTAAAATCACAAGTTCATAATTTACTAATCAATGTAGAAAAACTTGAGAGGGTTCAGAAATATATCAGAGGACAATGGCTTAAAAACATTAGGAGAAATAGTTACTGATTGCCTGTTCATTCAGACCCTAATAACCAATTAAAAAATTCACTTTAGAGAAAGAGAGGAAGGCAATTTGTTGTTCCACTTATGGATGCATTCATTGGTTGATCCTTGTACACTGTTGATGTAACTTTGGTGAAGTATTATCTCCCTTAAACACTGAGTTTATTTCCCCTCCGAGTTAAGATTATGCTAAATAGATCATCTTTATGCCCTGACTGGGATCAAACCTGTATCCTTGGTTGATTGGGACAACTCTAACCAACTTGGCCAGGTCTGTGGTCATTTCTTTGTGTGTATGTGCATGTGTGTGTATCTGTGTTTGTTAGAGGGGGAGATAGAAAGATAAAAAGGAGGAGGGAAGAGGAGTTATTCTTTAAGTATAATTGTTTACTTGATTTTTATTTAAAGTGTTTTTTTTTTAATTTTATTTATTATTTTTAGAGAGAGGGGAAGGGAGAGAGGCAGAGCGGGAGAGAGACATCCATGTATGGTTGCCTTTCACCTGCCTCCAGCCACAGACCTGACTGGAGACCTGGCTTGCAGCCTGGTTATGTGCACTGGCTGGGGATCGAACCAGCGACCTTTGGGTTCATAGGCTGGCACCTATCCACTGAGCCACCAGCCTAATTGTTTACTTTAAACTGTTCCTTCAATTTTGATGGTACCTTATCTCTTATAGAGATAGTTGAAGAGAATTGGGCTGTATGCTTGCTGCTGGTTCTTTTCAAGATTTTTAACATTAAGTTAGACTTCTTGAGATGAAATGTGCTATGTAGTTCTGGTAAATAAATATAAGAATTTGAGAATGCATGTCTTGGACAAATTCCAAGACTATTACTTTTTATTTTCCACTTAAGTCAAATATTTCAAAATTTTCTTTGGAGATGGTACTTACCATTTTGTTATATTCTAGACTATTCATTAGATAGTTTATCTAAAACCTACTTACTTTTGTTTAGAGTACCATAAACAGGTTTATTATCTGTTTTTAGTCTTTGGTAATTGTCATGAGGCAAACTTGAGTTAAATGTCATTTTTTCCTTGACTTTACACAAATGTTTTCTGAAGTGTTCTGTGAATTCTTCACAAATACAGTATATATGTTTCTACTGCCAAAGAATGTATTTGTCTTAAATTTGAGTTTTTGAAATTTTAACATCTGTGAACATTTGAAATGGAATTATATTTCAAAATCTAATTGTGAAATTAATGTGGGGTCTACATCTTGAAAATGAAATTTATGAGAACTAATATTTAGATGACCATATTAACAAAAAGTATAGGGATTTCAAATTCAATTTCATGGTTTATTTCTGGTTCTATTTATAGAGCAATTCTAGTGGTTTATGAATAAAACATGTTTGATATTAATTAGCAAAATACACAAATGTTAAAATTTAGTTTTTAAATTTAATGCTATCCTTGAAAAAGAGCAAAAGTGGATTAAAGTCAGACCATGAAATAAAACTTACATATGAGAGCATGAATTTCTACTTCATAGTCCAAATCCATGATGATTTTAGACACCCATTATTATTTGATTATTTTTCATTTTCAACCAGATGTTTGGCTTTCTCTAGGCCTGGCCGCAGAGGAACACAGCTAACAGAACACTGACTCATATGGCATGTTTGCCATTGTGATATCTCCTGTGTCAGGCCTGTTTACGGCAAGTTTTGCTCGCTGTTTTAATTAGGGCTCTTAAAATCCCACCCTAAAACTTTTCCCCAAAGCATTTACGTTTCACTGCCACAGAGAGACACTATTAATGTCGTTTTGGGGAAGTGTTACCCCCTCAAACACTGACTTTTCTCTCTCTGACTAAGATTACGCTAAGTAGGCTGTATTTGTGTGTGTGTGTGTCCTTGCCATTGTACAACGTTTATTGTGTAACCACTGCTTCCTTTGCTGACACTTTACACAGTGTGCCAATACCAACTTAAGAGTCATGTCAGAAGCTCCTGTTTGCGTTTCATGTTTTTCAAGGTGTGTAATGGGCGTGTGAACAAACAGGTGCCCTCAGTTAAACATTTGGTGACAGGCCTTGAGACTGAAGGTTGGTCCAAATGGAGGGTGGATCAGTGAGGGTATTTTTTTTTTTTTTTAAAGAGTTTATTTCATTATTTTTAGAAAGAGGGGAAGGGAGAGAGGCAGAGAGATAAAGAGACATCAATGTATGGTTGCGTTTCACCTGCCTCCAGCCACAGACCTGACTGGAGACCTGGTTTGCAACCTGGTTATGTGCCCTGGCTGGGGAATCGAACCTGCGACCTTTGGGTTCGCAGGCCGGCGCCTTAACCACTGTGCTACCAGCCAGGGCTTAGTGAGGGTATTTTAATTGCAAAAGGAGAAATCCCAACGCACACTGGCTTAACTAAAGGGGGCAACGGCTGGCTCAGGAGACACAAGTCCAGTCCAAGGATGTGGCGGACCTCAGGGCTGGTTGGTCCAGCAGCCGATGGTCCTCGGGGGTCCAGGTAGTGCCTGTCTGTCTGCCCTGACACCCACCGTATCAACCTCATGCCAAGGCGGTCGTCCGAGAGTTGCGGTTTGGCTGTAGCTCAGTCTGGGCTTTGTGCTTCTCCCCACCTCCAGCAGCACAGCCGTCTGGTGTCCGCCTTCTCTGCAAAGGGAGAAGCCCAGACCCCAAGCTCCTTCCCCTGCATTGCTCTGAAGTGAGCCACGCTGTTCCTGAACCAATTTGTTCACCGATGGGCAGAGGCCTAGGTTCCAAACCCGAAGCCATCTCTAAGCGTTCTCTTCAAAGGGTGTATCAAGGGACAGGCAGAGATGTCACAAACTTAACCTCCCGGGGCTGGGGCCAGAGACAGTATCTTAATGTGATGGCCTCACCTTAACTGATGACATCCCCCAAGACCCTATGACTAAATAAGGTCCTGTTTATAGGTAGGTACGCAGGGTTTTGGCGGGACATAATGCAACCTACAAGAAGGGGCTTCAGGAAGACCCTTGGAGAATTGATACGGGTCCCCTGGAGTCTGGGGTGCACGATGAATGTCACGCTCTTTATGAGAGAGATTGAAAGGTGAGAGAATGTGGCAGCTGCCCCCCACGTCAGGGCAGAGCAAGTGAGA
Organism: Noctilio leporinus; assembly: GCA_004026585.1. NCBI lineage: Eukaryota > Metazoa > Chordata > Mammalia > Chiroptera > Noctilionidae > Noctilio > Noctilio leporinus. Next base: position 24,388 of record PVIW01006105.1, read on the forward strand.
TGAGTGCTGTGGCTTAGGGGCCTGGCTGCCCTCAGCCGCCAGCAGGGCACCAGCGTGTGCCCCCAGGAGGAGGGGGGGGCATGCTGACAGGAAGCTGCCCTGGGGTCCTCTCCAAAGTGGTCTGCAGAGGACAGCTGGAGGGGTGCTGTGGTCCCCCGCGAGGGGATGGCCCGCAATGGGGTGGTGCGTGTGTGTGGCTTGAAAGCTCATTTTCAAGTTGCTGAAAACTATTCTGCTCTATGATGTGCTGCAGTTTGTTCATCCATCACCTACTGAAGGGCATCTGGTTGCATAAAGCATCTGTTCTGTAAACATTTACGTGCAGGCTGTTGTTTGGACGTGTTTTCAAATCGGGAAAATGCCTGAAAGTGTGATTGATTGCTGGGTCATGAGGTAGGACTCGACTGGATTTTGTTAGAAACGGCGGGACTGTCTTCCAAAGTGGCTGCACCGTGTCGCATCCCAGCCGGCAGTCAATGGGCATCCTTGCCGCTCCACATCCTTGCACATTCGGTGTTATCCGTGTTTTGAATTTTGGCCATCCTAATAAATGGGTCCTGGGTATCTTATGGTTGCTTTAATTTTTAATTCCCTAATTACAAATGTGTGTGTCTAAACATACAAAAGGTAAAGCGTGGGTGCAGGGACAGCTGCCTGGGTTCCCCTCCTGCCCAGCCTGTGCCCCGTGCTCGCTTACCAGCTCTGGGACCCCGCGAGGGTGGCACAGGGCAGGTGGGCAGCACTGGAAGCCTCATCTATTTAAACCCCCCAGAGCTGGCAGTCAATTCAGCATCCTAGTCGGGTCCAGCCTTTTCTTTCAACATCAAAAACAAACTTTTTGCTTATAATCCATTATAGTATTATGGGATCACCGTGGCATCAACAGTTTGCCTTTGATCAAAATGTTGTGACATGGCACATGACTTTCAGTGATAGAAAATCAGTGAATAACTGTTGGCTTAATAAATAGTTATCAAACCAATGAAGACCTTTGGTATGACAGCGATGGATGCACGCGGACATTTGTAATTTCATGTTGCAAATTATCCGATGATGAAAGTGTTGATGTCCCTCTCCTGGAAGTAGCGGGCTGTCTAGGCCTGGTCAGGTCCGGGGCCAGGCCGGGGCGCAGTGAGGTCGGGCGGTGGGCTCTGCTTCATGCCAGGCCCACATCGAGCTGCACGCAGGGCTTTGGTGACCAGGGCGGGCATGCCAGCACCTGCCACCTCCCTGACTAGGGCACACCTCCACTTTCCAGCCGTAATGCAGTGGGTCAGCGGAGTCATCTTCCTGTGAGACCAGCAAGCTTGATACCCTGACGAACAAAGCAGTCTCCGCTGTTTCCCATCCATGGAAAAAGCTGGGTTGTTTATCTTCTTGTGGGAAGGCTGCTTAGTTCTGCTGGTGAGGATAAAAACCACCTCCCCCTGTTTTGCCTGTTGCCAGACCTGTTGTTCGTCTCCTGGGCGCAGATTCACTAATACCTGATGGGGCTGAGTGGCGTGGTGGCCGCAGTCACAAACGGGGAAGGGAGCGGCCCGGCCACACACGAGGGTGGAGTGTGGCCTGGGACAAGATTCCAAAGAGGCAGCTCAGACAAACAAAGAGTAGAAGTCAGAGCAGTAACAGAACAGCCTTTCCTTTTCCTTGTGTCCTGTGTCACCCCGCCTGGCCCCACATCCTTTCTCAGCCCGAAGGGAAAGAGTTACAATGTGGAGCTGGTAGAGACCAGCACGTACCCCTCTCTCCACGGGGTCAGTTCCACTCGCTGTGGGAAGCGTGCGTGAGAGTTCTTGCTCCCAGGCTCCTGGCTGCACTAGAAAGGAGACTTCTGCTGCTGCTTTTTTTTTTTTTAAAGAATATTATTTTTAAAGGGAGGGGAAGGGAGAGAGGCAGAGAGGAAGATAGACACCAATGTATGGTTGCCTTTCACCTACCTCCAGCTACAGACCTGGCTGGAGACCTGCCTTGCAGCCTGGTTATGTGCCCTGGCTGGGAATCGAACCAGTGACCCTTTGATTTGTGGGTCTGCGCTCAATCCACTGGGCCACACCAACCAGGGCTCCTTTGTCGCTTTTGACCTTGGCCATCTATTGGAGAGTAAATCAGGCCCCCCAAGTTTCTGAATGTGCCAAGCAGGGAGGGTGAAGGGGTCTCTGGCGGAAGCTGGTATGTTATTCTCACAGAGAACTCAGGCTGAGCAGTTTCTCATGAGTGGCGCTGTGGTGTGCAGAGGAACCTTCAGTAAAGGCTGAATTTTCTGCGACTTTGTCCTTATTTGAATATGTGGGCTTAGATATAATGGAAACCAGTGAGAGGATTATGGGATTTAAGACTGGAATCAGTGATGTTCACGTAAGTTCCTACAGTTTTTCTGGCATGGTTTTTAGGAAAAAGTACAATATTTAAACAGGGAATATCACTTTTGGTCCTTCTCACCCACACACGAAGTATGGTCATTCAGTTTTATAGTAAGTGCTATTCAGTTTAATAGTAAGTTAAAAAAAATCCAAAATTCAACTGAGAAAAATTTAAACATCTTACAAGCATCATAACTTGGGAAGAAGCATCAAATGTAGCCAACATTATAGAAAGGCGCTATTTTATAGGACGAAGTGCTCAGGAACAAGAAACTTGTTCTGAGTGAAAAGCAGGTTGGTTACTGGGAGGTTATTTTCCTTAGAGGGGATGCAGGGGTCTATCAGGCAGATTAACTAGTGCAGAGCAGGTACCTCCTCCATGTCTGGTTTAAGAGTCCATTTCTGGTTCTGGCTGGTGGCTCAGTGGGTGGCCACCGGCCTGCGAACCCAGGGGTCACTGGTTCAGTTCCCAGCCAGGGCACATGACCAGGTTGCGAGCCAGGTCTCCAGCCAGGTCTGTAGCTGGAGACAGGTGAAAGGCAGCCATCTATTAAAAAAAAAAGTCCATTTCTAGGGGAGCTAAAATTGCAATTAAGTCTCAGTTGGGTGACATGGGACTTAGCATCAGTGACTGCCTTGTGGACCTGCTGCTTGTCTTGAACTGGGCTTATGAATACTATTACACGTAGATGTTGGTCTTGGACTACATTTGCCCCCAAGTGCCACCTGGAGGAAGGAATTTGAATAGAGCTGCCAGGAGTGGGTAATTATGTCCCATTTAGCCAGGAGAGTCCACTTTCGCCTTTTGCATGTATTTCTCCTTCTATAAAATAAGGCCGCCTGCAACACGAGTGTGTCATCCAAATAGTGATGCAAAAATTTCTCCAGACTGAAGTCACCAACTAGAGAGAATTTTAAGGAAAGCATGTTAACACTTAGTGAAAAGGTGGTAATTTAGGCTAAATGCAAACCTACTGATTAAGTGTGAATGTTGCTTTGACCTTATAGCACAGATAGCTATTGAACAGTACAAAACACTGGCCATCTTAGGGCTGAACTACCTCTGTGCCAGAATGTTCCCCATTCTGTATTGGAGACACTGGCTCAAAGTTACTTACTACGACATCTTTCTAATCCTGGAGTTCCCCTTTCTGGTAAGCACATTGGGCATCATCTATTCTAGTGTTATAATAATACCTCCTTCTTAGCGTAGTTGGGGATTTGATGAGTTAGTAAATATAAAGTGCTTAGAACAGTGCCTGGAATATAGTAAATGCTATTTAGAGTTTGCATTGTTGTTGGGCATTACCTGGATGTTAAGTGGTAAGAATACCTGAAAAGATGTTCTATTGAGGATCCAAGTAAAATGGCAAACAATGTTTTATTTGCAAAAGAGGACTGTAAAATATATTATGTATCTTCACAAGTAGGAAAAACATCAGCAAGCAATCAAAGGAGAGTTAATAAAGAACAATTGGGTAAATTATCTATGAACAATGACACACTCAAATATGCCATTTAAAAAAACTGGCTTTGTCCCCGGCTGGTGTGGCTCAATGGATTGAGTGCCAACCTGTGAACCAAAGGGTCATCAGTTCAATTCCCAATCAGGGCACATGCCTGGTTGTGGGCCAGGTCCCCGGTTGGAGGCGTGCAAGAGGCAATCACACATTAATGTTTCTCTCCTTCTTTTTCTCCCTCCCTTCTCCTCTAAAAATAAATACAATCTTCAAAAAATAAACAACTGGCTATGGGTAGTAGGTTCACAGAAAGAAAGGGAGAGAGAGTAAGAAGGGAAGTGGGGATTAGAATAGGCTCTAATGGGTAAATCAAATAGGTTCTTATGGGACATGAGTCAGTGATATGATCTAAATACTATAAAAGGCAAAAGCCACGTTTGGACATGGTAACAAACTTGGCCTGAAGAGCAGAGCATGCTTCGTTATTCCATTTCCTTTGGCTCTTGTTGGGCCCCAGCTAAAAAAAGCCTATTCAGACTTTCTTTTTGTTACATTTCCAAAAATCACATGTTGCATAAAGTCGAAAGGAGTGGCGCAATCTTGACCTGGAGTTTGGAAAAAAAGAGGAATATGAAAAACTTACGATAAGCACCCAAACCAGCTTAATGTTGACTTAATGACCTGTGGCCAATGTTTGGAAAAGAGAAGCTTTCATTATTCCAATCAGTCCAGAACAGCGGAATAAGAAATCACAGCGTACAGCTGCCAACGTGGGGAGTAAATGTTGAACACCAGGAATAATCTAACCACAAGAATGAATTCGTCAGTGGAATCAGCAGCCAATCAAAGCTGGGAATGATGCTGGGACTATCATGAGCTCAGAAAAGTACCCCTCAGGCTGGCTTTAGCATAGACATGCGCTCAAAATTGCCCTGCGGAAATAGTGTGATCAGCAAGTCTAGTGAGGGCCTGCCCTCAGTATCACTCCATGTATAGACTTTATTTACCAGTCCCCAAGCCAAGGACCAGCGGGGAGCACAATGACTTTGTCAATAATTAAACCACATGCCGGGGAGCATCTCGTTTCAGGCACCTGTGCTCATTCATGCTGATTGATGGAGATAATTCCACTCCCTATGGTTTTTCTGCACATGCAGTGGGAACTTCTTTGGTGCCTCATCTGTATTCATTCCACTTCATGAGAAAACCGTTGAGGTGTCACCCCTAGTGATAGTAACATCCAGGGTCTATGCAAACGGGGAGCAAACAGGGAAAGCTGGAAACAAAATTAACATTGGCCTGTGGAAGGGGCTTGTCATACCAGCCGGTACCTGTGCCCCTCTCAGGGATGTCTTTCCTGACCTCCCTTATGAGGTTGGACTCTCCCCCACCCCAGATGAAGGGTAGTGACTCAGTCAGGAAGTCCCATGATGTCCTTTTTATTCACTCATTATCAGCCTCCCTCACTGAACATAAGATCCAGTGAGCTGGGTGACAGTGCTATCTTTTTATAAAGCTGTGTCATCTAATACCTAGAAGGGTGCCTGGTACTTAATACCTTTTATTTTGCATGAACAAGAAGCAACTCTCTGAGGTAGGATGGTTTTGAATGGCCAATCACTTGCATCCTTTTGTTAGAAAACATGTGTCCCTGAATCTCTGAAATAAGGGTGCAGGTGGGAAAGGCCAAGGACAGGGGGATCTAGGATTGTTATGTAGGACTTTCTGTTTTGGCAGGTTCATCAACATGTCTGCAAAAGCCTGGGTTTTTGCTTTGGGTGATGATGGAAGATTTATCCAAAACAGTAAGAGCAAGTGGTAGAATAAACAACAACAACAAACAAAAGGCTAAAGTTAGGGGCATACATGCTCTCTCGCACAGCTTGTAGACCAACAGGGTCATCAGATGAACCAATCTGCCCGGGACAGACCCCGCTTATACCAGCTGTCATGGTGTTGTCCTGAGAGTGCTCCTTTATTTCCTCTGCAGTTACTTGTGTGGGGTGGTCCATTTCATGGTCACCCTGTCGGGCTCTGTCCACTCCCTTTTGCTGGCCTGTCATTCAGGGGCCACAACATCCTTGTCTGTTGAGACAAGGATGGAATATATGTAAGAAGGGGGAGGAAGCGATTGTAATTTTGGAGGTCTTAAGTAGTTATGTAGGGAAATCTCAAATATTTCTTGGCACTCATAACATGGAGTCCCCTGTGGTTGTGCCAGCCTGATGGTCTTTGTGTTTCCTGATTTTCATTACCTGAGGATATCTGGGGCCATAGCAATAGGTGAGATGATGGGTTTGGTGTCCAGTGACACTAGGCTACGTGATCTTAAGACAGCACAGCTGTGTCACAATGTCTTCCCAAAATTTGTATAGAAACTTGGTATTTATTCTAGCCCTACTCTCTCTAACGCCCAGGAAAACGTGTTCTTGGGGAGCCCCTTGGGGGATCATCAGAGAGCTAGGCCGCACCCTTTAACCTAAAAGTGCTGCTTGCACCACGCTTCTAAACACCCACTCCTCTCTTCCTGGAGTCTTTGATCGGGGAGGTTTTTGGTCCTTAAAGCAAAGAGACCCCTAGAGCATGCTAAAGTCACGTTCCGGTGTTTCTGAATCCATGGACCCATAGACAGGGGATCCCTGAAGTCTGGTACCACAGGCAACTGTCAGACATATCGGACCACTTCTAAATGACCAACAATGATGCTTGCGCTGGAAGGACTGGAGTGGGCTACCAAGTGGTTCCAACAGGAGAGTCTTGTCACCCCATGACTCTGCAGTGATTAGATGATTGATTTCCCAGATCAGAGTGGAAGGTGGGCAACGTGCTTACGAGAGTCGAATGCCCTTGATTGCGTCTTCTGGGGTACGCTAAGAGCACAGGTTAGTCACTGAAAAGCAACATAGGTCATTGGAGGCAACATGTCACCTGCAGGTCCAGGAGGTGGAGGACGCGAGAAAAGACACGAAATATATTATGTGATGTCATCTCCCATATCATGTAATGCAGTGCCAATACATCATTTCCTGTGTTGATTTGCAGAAAAGTATCCAGACCTGTGACTACAGGATGAGAGGTGCTTTGGCTTTTGTATTTTTTATAGTCTTTGTCACTGCTATTTATTTATTTAATTTTAATTATTTTTTTAAATTTAATTTTATTGTTGTTGTATTACATCTATCCCCTTTTTGCTCCCCTCTGTCCTCTTCCCCACACAATTATTTTTCTTTTTTAAGGTTTTATTTATTATTTCCAGAGAGAGAGGAAGGGAGAGAGACAGAGAGGGGGAGAAACATCAATGCATGGTTGACTTTCACCTGCCTCCGGGAGACCTGGCTGGAGACCTGGCTGGAGACCTGGCTTGCAGCCTGGTCATGTGCCCTGGCTGGGGAATCGAACCAGCGACCCTTGGGTTCGCAGGCTGGGGCACTATCCACTGTGCCACCAGTCAGGGCCTATCACCATTATTTAAAATGTTTTCACAGTAATCTCTTGAATTGGCGTACCATAATTTAAGCATTCTTCAACTTTTTAATATTCAGATTTTTTTTTTTTTAATTGTAGAGACTACAAAAGCTGGAGGTACAATGTGTATGCCTGTATTTCATATCTTAGGTGAGCTAATTTAGATGAAAATTCACAAGGAGATAAAGAGCAGCCGGAGCCAGGGACTCCGGGGAACAATGGCCTGATGTTGAAGGCATTTCTGTGTCTACACGCGGTCCTCATGGTCTTGTTTATAAGATGTCCCCAAAGTTCTTTGCAATGTATAGTAGTATACTCGCCACAGCAGGCCAGGGAACGACTTGACAAGCTGGTGATAAATCACTTTTGGAGCTTGAGTAGAGACTATTGCACCCCAATCTGGCTGGTGGGGAGTCGGCGAAGGAAAACCCTCCATATATACACAATATCGCTTTTTTCTGCAACAGAGTATGATGTGTTTACTTCTTCTTGTTATACATCTTGTTTCAACTCATACACTTATTGTTTTGTTTTCCTTTGTCATCTTTTCAAAACACGTTAATGGCCCATGGGAAAACATTTTATTCTGGGTAAGTAAGTAAAAGAAACTAGTGCAAATGCCAAAGAAATTGCCCTGTATGTGGCTCCAGTGTCTTACTTTGTTTTACGGAATGACTTTAAAGAAGACTTCATTGGTTTTCTTTTCTGAATTAGAAATTAAAATAGACTTTTGATGGGGTCTGATGTTTGAAAAAGCTAGTTTCAAAAAAAAAAAAAGGGGTTTTCTCCTCTTTATTACTATTTTTTTCTAGTTAATTTCTTGGGGTGACACTGGTTAACAAAATGTTACAGGTTTTAGGTGCACAATTCTACAACACATCATCTGTGCACTGTGTTGTGTGTTCATTACCCCAAGTCAAGTCCCCTTCTGTCACCATTTATCCCCCTGTACCTTCCTCTCCTCTCCCACCTCCTCCCTTTGGCAGTCATTATAATGTCCATATCCATGATTTTTTTTCTCTTTCCCTCCTTTTTTCCTTCAATGGAGAGCAAGCTGACACCTGCCGGGGACAGGGGCTGGTGGGTGGGTAGGGGCTTTCCCTTTTAGATCTTAAGGTAGATATCATGAAGTTTAGGAAACCTTACTTGGTAGTTTTTTGATATTTTCGTCTGGATGACTTGTTTAAATATATGTGTGCATCTCAATGGCTTAAAGATCTTTAGGATAGATTTCTCACTCCCATGTGGAACATGAAATATGGTAGGATGACAGAGCACCTCTGCCTGACTTAACACAAGCAAACAGACTTAGTTACTCAGGACTCAGAGACCAGAAATGAATATAAAATACCCAGCTATCCCTCAGTCTTCTAACAGACATTAAAGGATTCGTTTCCACTGAAGTATTCTAAAAAATAAAGGCAGGAAAGGAAAAAGGGAGAAAGAAGAAGGAGAAAAGCAAGATGAAAAGAAGAAGAAAATAAAGAAAAAATTGGTGTGTGGGGTTTCTTTCTAGACAGGGATGGGAGAGTTCTTTAAAAACATTAAAATATATGTATATATGTGTTCAAAAGCATAAACAGATGTTGGAGAAGGCTTAAGAATTTAGCAATTTGCGGTTTTAAAATTTAAGCTCTGTATAGATTACTCCTTAAACAGATGTAAATATATAGAGAAAGAAATAAGAGCCTGGGTCTAAATTTGGAATAGACAGCTGGGTGGTATGGCCAGAACACTAAGGCGAAGGTAGAGTTTCTTTGAAACACAAAGAAATGAGTTAGAATGGTAAATTATTGCCTGAAGCAGAAATCAGGGCACAGCTGTTAACACTCGGATCTGAAACACATTACTGCTTTGGGATTTACTTTTTATTGGGCTTTTGCAAATTGCTAAAACCAGAACTAACCCCATCCTCCTTGACAATGATTTTCTTTTCTTTCTTTCTTTCTTTTTTTTTTAAAGATTTTATTTCATTATTTTTTAGAAAGAGAGGAAGGGAGAGAGGCAGAGAGGGAGAGATACATCAATGTATGGTTGCGTTTCACCTGCCTCCAGCCACAGACCTGACTGGAGACCTGGTTTGCAACCTGGTTATGTGCCCTGGCTGGGGAATCGAACCTGCAACCTTTGGGTTCGCAGGCCGGCACCTTAACCACTGTGCTACCAGCCAGGGCTGATTTTCTTTTTTTTTCTTAGAATGCAACCTTGAGAGGGTGGTGCTGACTAGCCCAGGGGAGGCGTGGGAGTCTGGGGGCCTCTGCTTTCTGGCCTCCCTGCTTCCTCAGCAAGGGCCTAGCGGTGGGACGAGGTGGGACTTTAGGCTGAAGGTGCTTGAGGGCCCTAGTTTGTCTCTAAGGGGACTGAGCTGTGTCCCTCCAAATCTAGTGCCTGAGTTGGGCAGGCCCCACTAGAGCCTTTCTGGTGGGGGTGGCGGGGGGAGAGTGTGAATCCTGGCGGGTGGAGATGCCAGCGTTTTATCCAGCGTGGGCCTAAGGGAGTTGCCAGGCTAGAAGGACAGAGGGCTCGTCCTTCATACAAGGCTGAGATCATATTTGCTTTATTCATAAAGGAATATGGAAGAGGGGTGCTGCTGGTGATTGTGGGGTGGGGGAGAGAAGGCCAGTCATTTCCCTCCCTTCTTGGAACCGCCACTCATGAGCCTCCTGTGACAGCAGCTGAAATGGAACTGCACTAGAGCGGGCATCCTGACGGAGGGGCGGCGGCAGGCGTGTTGGCCTGAGTCTGCACCGGGGGCTGTGCAGGTCTTCGGGGTCCACCATGGAGCGGGAGCTCTCCCGGGTTTCATCCGAAGGCTGTGCTCTGTCTCTAGTTAAATGTCCTGGTTGCAAATAGTCTTTGTAAGGCACGGAGAACCACGGAATCTGTCCCGCGATCTTGCCCAGGTACAGCTCGTGGGGGTGGCAAGGCTCCTGCTTCATTTTGTTTCAGAGCATCACAGGTATGGCGAGGGCCTGAACGCAGCCGGGCAGGGCGCAAGGTGGAGGCAGAGGGTGCCCAAAGGAATCCCAAGACTGAGGGGTGAGAGGAGACACTGACTGGGGGGTACGGGGCAGGGATGGAGGACCAGGGGCCTGAGGCCAGTACAGTTTTGAATTCTTACAATTGACGTGACCTCGTTTGTACTCATTGGTGGGCAGAGCTTTGAGGAATCTAGAGTTTCACCTGTTTCGAACCAACTCTGTGTCCAGGTTCATGTATAGTCCAGGGACCGAGCACCCCTGCCCCTCATCCTGCTGCGTGTGTGTGAGCAGGTCGGTGATTAGGGGAGCTTCCATCGGCCTCCAGAACGCTCACCAAGTTTTGTCTCCTTCCCAGCGTGGCAGATGCCTGCCTTCTCTCCTCCCCATCGACTCCCAGTGCTCTGCACAGGCAGCTGGCCCTGGGGCCCCTGGGTTCTGGGGGACATTGCACTGGAGACACTGCTCAGAACGTGAGATGCTGCTCCAGTCACACACCCCAAGCTAGCTGATAACACAGCTGGTCAGCATAGGGCTGGCTGCATGGATAAAACTCACAGGTGTGACTTGCCGCTGTGTATATCTTCAAATGTGATTGGATAAAGCAAGTCAGTTTGTCCAAATGTGTTAGGTTTCCAAGTCCAGTCAAGTTAGTAACTATTTTTGAGAGCCTACTATGTGTCCAGCACCAAGCCAGGTGCCATCATCCTACAAGAAGGTGTTTGTTCCCTGGACACTAGTTATTCTTCAGAATGGCATAGAAATTATTTATTCTTTATTTTTTAAAAAGATTTTATTTATGATTTTTAGAGAGAGGGGAAGGGAAAAGGCAGAGAGGGAGAGAGACATCCATGTATGGCTACCTTTCACCTGCCGCCAGCTATATACCTGGCTGGAGACCTGGCTTGCAACCTGGTTATGTGCCCTGGCTGGGGAATCAAACCAGCGACCTTATCCACTGTGCCACCAGCCAGGGCTATTCTTTATTCTTAAGTACATAGTGTTGTTGTTTCATAATGGAATGTCTTTTTTCATTTAATGTGTATTATAATATATAATATATATAATAAATATGTATTATAATACATATTATATACAACTTGCTGGTATATTGGAAAATGATGTAAATGTTTTTATCACTTCTGATCACTTTATTGAAAGCCATCATTCATTTTTTTAATCCAAATTTCTGCTTTTCATGGTATAGAGTTGTGTTGTTTGCAAATAATGATTTTTCTCTTTATTTTAGTAAAATTCATAAGCATTTTGTAACCCAGTGAAGACTTTTATTGAAATAATAAAATATGCCAAAATTTACTTTATTTCTGTGAGAACTCACTTGATGCATTTGGGCAGGGAGGTGCACAATATGTAATAATACAGTGTGGGTTTTGTGGAGGTTTGTCGTGTCTCAGCGTGATTCAGTTTTATTTATTTATTTTAAAAAGATTTTATTTTATTATTTTTAGAAAGAGGGGAAGAGAGAGAGGCAGAGAGGGAGAGAGATATCGATGTATGGTTGTTTTTCACCTGCCTCCAGCCACAGACCTGACTGGAGACCTGGCTTGCAACCTAGTTATGTTGCCCTGGCTGGGAATCGAACCTGTGACCTTTGGGTTCACAGGCCGGCACCTTATCCACTGCCAGGGTTCAGTTTTATTTCTTGTCAGAGAAGCCTATGTTCCCGCATGTGAGCTACTTATGGAAGTTATGTTTACTAAGCAACTGAAACAAAAATGAGTTTAATAAAAATCTCACTGAAAATTTAAGGAGGTGATATTGATGAGTTTGTGTAGTCTCTGGCCTTTCGATCCTCAAGTAGACTTTGCAGAAGCTTAAGCCTCACATCAGAGAGTTATTGTATGTGTTGGGTTTTTGGGCAGCAGGTAGCAAGGCTGGACTCCTGGGGAAGGGTGGGACAAGGACTGGGTCCTGGGCAAGAAAAGGGAGCCTTTGCTTTGGGTCTTGCTGGGAAGGTGGGAGCTGTGGTCCATATAGATGATGCCCACTAGAGATGGATCCCTGGCCACAAAAATACTGTATGTAACGGGATGGAAAAGAATTATTATTATTATTATTATTATTATTATGTTTGGGTATATAGGGTTAAAAATTTTTTTATTGTTGTTGTATTACATCAATCCCCTTTTTGCTCCCCTCTGTTCCCCTCCCCACCCACCCATTAGAATTATTTAATGTTGACCACGAGTTCCCAGACATCGTGGGCATGAAATATTTTGAGGGCCCTTTAAGTGTGACAGTTATGTCTTACATGCCAGTTCTATCTTTTTATCTCAGCACTAAACCCACTCTATATGGCCTGCTCTGAACCACAGAGCTGGACCTTGTGAGCGTCTCCCCATCTCAGCCGGCGTGTGGGTAAGCTCTGCCAGTAGAGGGCGCTAGACTAACAATAAAGGAGGGCGGGCATCATTTATTAGCTGTGGCGTGATTCTATTTTATCATCATCATCATCATCATTATCCTTATCATCATTGTCATCATGTGGTGGCCAGTGGCATGAGTGGTGGACGTCCCATGGTCCTCGCCTCCACTGAGTTTCAGTAGCATCCCTGAAGGTGGGCTCCCAATGAGTCTAACAGACACGGTTCCGGTTGGCCGCTCAGCCTTGCAGCTCCCACACCCCGAGGTGGATGCTTCTTGCTTGCTGTAGTTTGTAGCCTGTAGGCCAGTCCACCATCACCCCAGTGGGGACCTTCCAGTTTGCCAGCTTCAGCCTGTGTTACCCTGCCTCCTGGCCTTTGCCTAGCCACTGCGGTCCAGCTGTGGCTCAGGTCAGCCTAGAGAATTTCTCCACCACTTTTTCCAATGAGGTCTGAAGGGTGTGTGTGTCGGGGGACTGGGGGTGTTCTCTTCAAGTTTGTTCTTTTCATTGGGTGTTACCCTTCATCTCTTAGGGATTCTTTCAAGCTTTTAAATCCCTTTTAGTTAATTCCTTGTTTCCCTATTAAAATTATTATATGGTTTCTGTCTCCTAATTAGATCCTCACTGACACAAGCCAATAGTATGATAATTGATAGAAATGCTGACTTTGTTCCTTTATATAGTTTACTTCCGTCTTATTGGAGGCCTAGCAGAGAGGGAGTTTTGTGGTCCTCGCCCTGACAGGGATCAGCCCTCCGAAGCTGTGAGTTGTACCCAGTGGGAATGGACCCTAAGCCCCGGACACCCAGACTCACTGACGATTTCAGCACTTGACAAAAATCACAGGGGAAAATTGATGAGAACAGATGCCAGCACCATATGTGGGCGAGGGGCCTGGAGAAGAACAGCTTGGATTTTCTGCCTGTCCAGAGGGGTGGGAACTCAGAATTGGAATTAGGTTGACCAAAAGAAGATAAAGAAATGTGACCTTCCCAGTTAATCTATATTTTTATGTCAAATTATTGAAAAATAAAAATATAAAATTGATCTAAATTTAGTAATGCTGCTATAAAGTTATTATTATTTATGAAGTACTTATAAACGTGTGGAAAAGTGATCCATCTATCACTTTATTTATTACTTTTCAGTCTATAGACCTGGGGATTTTTACCTGCAGGTAATCTCTCCACAGCCTTGCTGGGATCACAGACTCCCAGGTCCACAGCTATTGCAGGAGTGGATGCAATACTGAAAGTCATGTATTCATTAATAGGTCATATTGAGATCATATCTTTTAAAACCTCTTCAGGTGCGGAAATCTGGCTTTCATTTGCCAGGTCTCCATCTCCACCCTGTAATTTTCTTTGTCCATGTTCTGAAATAATAAGCAATCATTGTCTGTCTGTTTTTCTGTGCGGAAACCTTATTCCCATGAGAAGAAACTGCCCAGATGAAACGCACTGGTCCTGCCTGGGCACCGGACCCCACTGAAGGAGTAGTTGGCTTCTTGCCACTGGCTGTGGTGACACAGGGAGAACACAAGGCCCGGGTGCTTGTTTGTCACCCAGCTGTCCATCACGCCAGCCTCGTCACCCTGATTTCTTGGTCTGAAACTCAGAGAAGCTTCTGATACATTCTCAGTAATGCTTTTTTCCTTCTCTGCCTTCCATATTATAAAATTAGGATGCTAATATTTTGGAAGGCATGAGCTGGCGTTCAAAATTTGTGCTTATTCGGTTCCATAGCCCTGGTCTAGCATCACTAAATTAATCCAGAAGGCTGAGATATCAGTAGGAAAAAGGAAGTGAAGGAAGCAAATGCGAAGTTAGCGATAGAAGCATTTCATTGAACAAAACCAGGAAATAAAGCACATTTCCCTAAAGTTGATGTGATAAAATAGCATGGTAATACTTTGGTGTGTTTAATTTCATTTTTCCTCTGCTCTGTTTTCCTTTTGACCGTTCATAGCACTCACCTGTGTCTCCTTTGTGAACTAACATCTGTGTGTCTGAGGGCAGGGCCACCGCAAAGTGGCCCCTTTGGTCCACCTACCAATTTTTAACTTCTTCAGCCCCTGAGACTCAGCCTTGAGCCCTGAGACTTGCCTGTGAGCCTTGCCTGTGAGTTCAGCACTTGGCTGAACTGGGGAAAGGACTTACTTATCGTACAGGACAGGCCTTCTTGACAAAATTCACTTTCTGGATCCAGGAAATAAGGATTCACGGCTTCGTATACATGACTTATGGGGCCATTAGGCATCTTAACAGGTCTTTTGGGTCCGGTGTGGATGTCTGGAAATTATATGTCAATTCCCACCCTCATTCTAGAGGCTGAAGTCTCCAGGCTTCCCACGGGGCAACGTGGTGATTAGATAAATGATCACTGATGGAAAGACAAAAAAAGAAAAACAAGTGATTTCATAAAATGGGAGAAGAAAGGAAAAATAGAATTTTAAAATTTTCATATCTTTTCTCCCTTGGGCTTTCACCAAAAACCTTAGTGTCCTTTGTGCCAACATTTAGACATTCTATGTAATGACTTAAGAAGGTCACAGCACATGACTGTTCTGTAGTGAAATGCAGGTGTCTACACTGCACTCCCAGGCGTGGGTGCTGAGATTCTGGTCTGCTCCTGGAAGGAGAGATTGTAATCACAGAGGGTGGATTTCATAGGAGTCAAGGATGTAATTTTCCCTTATCTTTTTTTTCGGTGGAGGGACCAAGGAGAGGTTTATTGATAAATAGGCCTGACTGGAGAAGATGGGAGAGCTAATTCTCAGGTCTGTCTGAAGAGAGCTCAAAATTCTTCTCACTGACTTTCTATGGTAATGAGAACACAGACAACAATAAACAGAAGTGGAAACAAGTGGCTGAGGTTTGGGAGAAGGGTCCATGCTGGGCTTTTCCCATAGCTTTTGCCTCCTGTCCACTGTCACCCTGGTGGTGGACACCCTCCGGCCTCTGTTTATCCTGAGTTCTTACATATCAGCCCCTCTTCTCGGCCCACCCTGGGAGCAGGCTATTGCTTTGTCTGGGTTCATGGAGACTATCTGCTAACATCAGTCTAAAAATATTTACAGAAATAAGTGGTGTTGGGTCAGATTGGAAATGTTCAAAAGAAACCTGTATGTTTTACAAAAAAAAAAAAACAATGTGAGGCGTTGATTACGTTTCCAAAGGCAAACTACACAGACTTTCCTGAGCTATGGAACAGTTTTAGGTGCAGGCTCCAAGCACAAGTTCTTGACTGCGTCCCTGAGCAGGCCAGGCCGTTTTCCCAGCTTAGGCAACACCCATCAGTGATCTCTTGGGCTTCAGTTTCAAGGCCCCGTGAGAAGCAGTGGTGAAGCTCAGGACTCACAATGGATGAACGGCGACACCAGCGGGGTGTGTGCCTGCCCAGCTCCTGGGTCCCTCCTTCCACCTTCATTTCCCTACTAGCTTTCCACATCTGCCACAGGGACCCACGGCTTTTGGGAGGTGTATAACCAGAACATTCCAAGGCAGCTCTGAACTTAAGTGTTCAGAGGAAATGCCCCCCCAAAGTATAGTTGAACTTGCTCCATCATGAATTCTAGTTGTAGACTTGGGAAACATGCTTGTATGACTTTGGGTATGAGATGTGACTTGAACATGGGTCAAAGTGTCGTCTTTGCTTATATCCTTTGTCTGGATGTCAGTCATCAAACCCTCCCAAGTTTCATGATTGAAGTTTAGTGACTAAAATGTGGAAAGGTCCAAATGATCTAATCGTTTGAAGATTCGCTATGAACTTGCCATTGTGAGCCTCATAGCTGTCACTCAACAGAAGCAGCCTATATGTCTATCTGGGGTCCTGTCACTAAATTCAGGAAGCAAACAGCATTGGACAGTGAGGGATACTTCTACTAGGTCCGGGGTGTTTCTTACTTAGAAAGCCTGTTTTTTGGTGGTGGTATTTTGTTTGCCCAAACGTCATCTATCGTTAAGCAGTGGCTTTCAAACGTTTTATCCATCAGATTTTCCTTTAAACATGACATCAGCCTGAGTAGGCTAATATTTTTTAAATGAATTTTATTTATTTTTGGAGAGGGGGAAATCGAGGGAGGGAGAAAGAGGGAGAGAAAGATCAATGCAAGAGAGAAGCATCACTAGGTTTCCTCCCATGTACTCCCTGACCAGGGACCAACCTGCGACCCCGGCATGTGCTGACTGGGAATCGAACCAGTGACCTTTCACTTGGCCGGCCGGCACCCAACCTGTTAGGCCACACCAGTCAGGATTAAGTAGGTTAATGTTAAAACAGATTCAACATAGCTGCCCTACGTGAAGCCTGGGCTGGGAGCTGAGCCCTCCATCTCGGTGGTTCCTCCTAGAAGCAGTCCGGGAGCCGTTCATGGGACTGCCAGCCTCTCTCAGGATGGTTGGAAGCCATTCAGGGGCGGCAGCGACCCGTTGGAGTCTCCCTGGTGCGAGTGCGTTTGACTCCTGCTGGGTTAGTCACGTCTCCCTTGAGTTTAGAGTGGGCCCCTGGACTTCTCCTGCCCGTAATACATCAAAAAGTACCACGTTTAACCACAAAATAACACTGCCATTTTTGACTCAGGAAGACTCTCACTCAACGTAGCTGGTGTCAAAAGCAAGCCATCTTCTAAGGCAACGCATGGAGATGAACAGTTTTACCCTGACTGGTGTTTCGGTTTCACACGGGGGGACAAAAGCCTGAAGGACAGAAGATGAACTGGAGCTTCTGAGATGCAAGTCAGGACAAATGCAGCGACTGGACCTCACGTGCTGGTGTTTCCACCGGTGTATGAGTTTCAGGGGGAGATAATGCACCTATTCCTCTTTTTGTAGAAGGTCTGGGTTGGGCCGAGTGACACTTGGAAGTGGCCCTCAGAAGGCTGTTTGGAAGGCCGGTTTGCCTCACATGATGGAAGCCGCGGGGCTGGTCACCAGGCCAGTTGTTCTGTGTGCCAAGCTGGGTCTGCGTTGCTTTAATTCATTCGCTATAATTGGAAACATGTGTTAAAATAGTCACTTTTCTAAGGTTCAAAATTTCCTTGGGATGTACTTTCCATACCAATTTGATTTAAAAGCAGAGAAGGACAATGCTGTGGCCAAACACTTGCACGTCAGTATACGTGTTTTAAAACGAATGTTTGAAGAATAAAAACCCTGCAGAATGAGCAGAAGACTGAATCGTTCTGAGAATTGAGGCAGATGAAGAGACTAAAGGAGGAGCTTACGACAGTGTTTCTCAGCTGGCAAGCGTGAGTTTGGTCATTCCAGTTTATAGTTTAGTACGAACGTTTTATACCTTTGCTTCCTTAAAAATGATTCTTGTACCTGGACACTGTGCCGTGGCAACCACAAGGTGGAAGAAAAGCATCTGCCCATGTTTATCCCTCACACGTTTCTGCCCGTGTCAGAAGGAGCAGTATCAAATGCCCATGGGGACCAAGCAGGCACATACGTGAGTGAAGCCGGCAGATGGCCACTGGCCACTTGGACACAAGGGCTCATTTAAAGGCAGCGGCCATTAAAAAAGGCCAATTCAGTGTTGTCATAGCATCTGAACTTTCGAGATAGTGTGGGAGTCTATTCAATGTAAAAATCTCCTGATCCTAATTTTATTTTTATTTTAAAAATTTTATTCATTATTTTTAGAGAGAAGGGCAGGGAGGGAGAAAGAAAGGGAGGGAAACATCAATGTGTGGTTGCCTTTCACCTGCCCCCCGTCACAGACCTGGCTGGAGACCTGGCTTGCAACCTGGTTATGTGCCCTGGCTGGGAATTGAACCAGCGACCTTTGGGTTCTCAGGCCAGTGCCTTACCCACTGTGCCACCAGCCAGGGCTAATCTCCTGATTTTTAAAGTTTTGGAATTAAAGGAAGCAAATACAGTGCACGGTGCAGTGCATACCTCTGAGGTCCAGCAAGGGTCTGGGGCTACCAGTTTGCCACCTCTGTTCTGCAGCGTGTGACGTGGGTGGGCAGAAGAATCTTACAAAGTCCCCCTGGTGGGGTGGGAGGGTGGCGTAGCTCCGTCCCCGTCAAGATGAAGTCTAGGACGGCATGTGTGAGGAAGAACTTGGTTTGCCTCCTGGGTGCTTCCCTCCCATGCATCTCCTTTACCACCCATAGCTCACCTCACTTCCGATGCTTCTGTTTACCACACGGGTGGTGCTTTTCTCCCCACACCAAGCAGTTCTTCGCGACACCAGCTGAGTGTCCTACAGAATTTAACTCAGCTCTAACACCCTCCACCTGGAGACAGTACCAGACCCCCACAGGTTAAGGCCTCAATCCCACAAGAATAACCCTCACTTGAGGTGCCAATAATAAGTAGTGGGCCCCAGGTTACCCCCAACTTCTATCCAATTTGGCTGCAGATAGGGGTGCCCTGACCTTGTCCTCAGGTTTGATTAATTTGCTAGAGCGGCTCTCAGACTTCAGGGAAACACACCAGTTGATTAAAGGATCTGACAAAGAGGGCAGGTGGGCAGCCAGGTGAAGGGGCTCCAAAGGCGGGGTCCTGAGGGTCCCAACCCAGGAGCTCCTGTCCCTGTGGAGTTGGGGTGCATCCCTGTCTAGTGCAGATGTGCCCACCAACCTGGGAACCCCTGTGCCCTGTCCTGTTGGGGTTTCATGGGGGGGTCCCTCCCACAGGCATGACTTGTGAGCATTTTAGGAGCCTTGTGTCAGGAACAAGGTCAAAGACAAATATTTGAACAAGAGATGCTCCTTGTGTTCTTATCGCTCAGGAAGTGACGAGGTTCCAGGAGCTCTGTGCCAGGAGCTGGGGGCAGCGGCCAAGATACATAGTTCCTATTGTGTCCCTGGGAGCCACCCACGCGCGGGGGGAAGTGTGTGGGTAGAAAGTGATCTGCTGGGAGCGGAGGAAGGTCTGGAGTTGTGGCCATCACAGCCTCTGGTCACCGCTGCTGGTGAGTGGCTGGGAAGGGCCCAGGAGACTGCTTGGCTCATGGCAGCACCTGGGGAGTATTTACTTCTCCACCCCTCAGTATGGCCTGTTGCTACTAAGCATTGCTTTTGGGGACACGTTGGTCCCCCGCCCCCTTACCTCACTACACTCCCCTGCCTTTCTTGTGTTGGCCTCGCCAACGGCCGGGCACACGGGTGGGGCGCTGTCGGTTGTGGGGCTGCTGCCCTTGTCTGCAAGCCATGGCTTGTCGGTGGGCGGGCGGGATCCACTCACCCAAGGGGGCCTGCTCACCGTGGGGTCCTCGGAAACCCAAGCACACCTCTCCCTCTTCTGGACTCCCCAAGATTGAGTGAGCTTTCCCCATCTGACTGTCTATAGAACTACGTGACTCGCTCGAGGGAAATGCCAATCCTGCCGTTGGAAGCGAGGGTTCTCTCTGAGCTCGGTGGGATGCCCTCCAGCTTGCTGGCCTGTCACCCTATTTCGTGAGGATGGAGACCTTCACGGACAAGACAGGTGGGGGTGGGGTAATGGGGATAAATCTGGGGCGATCGCTCCGTTTGCAAGGAAGGAGGGAGCAGCTAATTCCGCAGCGATGTGTCCGTCACTGGGGCACGACTGGCTGGAGTTCAGGCGTGAGCTGCCCGGCACGGAGGGGGAACCGTGATGTCCAGGAGCAGAGCTTCACTTGCCTTGGTTTCCTGGCAGTTGAGTGCAGCTCGGACGTGAATTAATGGTAGCTTGCAGGGTCTTGCATTTAGTTGATGGAACCTAGCTCAGTTCACCTTCACCACGAGGACAGGCACCTTTGCCTGGGCTTTCCTGTGGTCCTAGGTGGCGGTGGGGGTGGGGGTGGGGGCCTGAGGGAGGGGCAAGGGCTGATGGGGAGTGGATGGTTTTCCATGCAGTTTCCTAGCTAGAAACAGATGTTCCAGGTGGCTCGCTAGCCAACAGCATAATGTAAAAAACATTAAAACACATATTCTTCAAAGCATTCTTAGTTTCACTCCCCGTTCTGACTTGCTCTCTCTTGCCTGGAGGAGGGAGAGGAAACCAGCCTTTTCCTGGTCCACGTTTCGGGTCTGAGCTCGGCCTTGGGCCTGCGCTGCGGTTGGCACGGCCGGCCTCGCTGCGTGCCCCCTGGTTAGTCCCTCTCCTGGTGCAGGGCAGCAACTCGAAACCGCTGAAGGCGGCTTAGTGTCTTTGGCAGTTCCCGTGGTGGCACGCTGTCTGACGTCCACAGGAGCCGCGGGATAAAGTATGGCCCAGGGGCCTCGTGACTGGTGTGGTTTCAGGGGGTGGGTGTGATGCAACAGGGGGCCGGTCTCCCAGGATCTACTGCGGGTGTGGGGCGGGGGAGGCCTTACAAAGTCTGACACCGCAACCGCATTGAGATGAATTCACAGGCTAAGGGAAAAAAGCCATCTTGGAAGGGAACCAAATCTAAATCTGGCCATGTCCCCTGACCTATCCCAAGCCTGATGCTTTGACTTAGAGACTGTGAATTATGGATCTAGAGTGATTTCAGAACTTAGAGATCATCCACTCTAACCTCATTCTTTCTCAGAGGAGAAATCAAGGAGGCAAAATGTTCAATGGGTTTCCTAAGGTCGGCCACGGGACCGGGGCTGCAGCCCAGCTCCCCATCCTCTCTACTAGGTCACTAAAGGTCCCCTAGTTGTGCACACTTGAGAAGGTGTGTTTTCTCAAGTTTTCATGGAGATTTGAGCCTTTCTGTCATCTGGGACACGTTTCCTTCAAATGCACCCAAAATCGCGTGTACGGTCAAGGTTTGGCCCAAGTTAGAAGGTCACTGACTGAGAAGGCTGAACCTGAAAACAGGAAGGAGTTTAGAGGAAACTCTGTCCAAGTCTCAGAGCACCAGGTAATCAGCCCATTTGTCTTCCTTTGCCACATTTGAGGGTGTTATTTTGTGCTCCTGCCTCTGGCCAATGCTTCACCGTCCTTTCTGCCCTCTTTGTCCTCTCCTACTTATCCTCTGACCCCCGCACCCACGGGGGAATTTCTGTCATTCGCCAACACTTCCCTTTCACGGTTACAGCGGGTTTGCATTGGGACCCACTTTCCGAAGAGCGTGGCCAGTCACCCGCTGGCCCTCAGCCCTTGCTTTGCTGGGGCAGCTCTGCGGAAAATGGCCTTTCCATGGGTCACTTTGTGAGGCAGGGGCTGGGCTCCCTCTGAGTGACCCCTGGATGGCGGTTCCCTGATCCCAGACTCAGCAATGCTATGGGACATAGTTTCATCATCCTTCAAATCACTTTCCTTTTTTTTTTTTTTCCCAGTGTAGTGCAAATCAGTACTTGGTGATGGGTCCCTGGGTTTACTTTTAGCCACTTTGAAGAAGCGGGCTGGACTCCCCACCAAAATCCAGTGTGGAGCCAAGATTGCCAAGACCACACCCACATCGAGGGCTGTATGAGACATTTACGACACACATCATGAAGCTTTGGGGGACAGCAGGCGGGCTTCCCAGCAGGTTGGAAAATGTCTTGAGAGAGGAAGGAGGCTGGGTGGGGTTTATTCCAGTCAGGGGTGTGGCTGGTGAGGGGTTCCGAGTGGGGAGACACTTGCGGGGAATGACTTCCCCCCCAGGGCAAAGGGCACACCTGGCTTTCTTATCAGCTCACCCAGACGGGGCTGGGGCAGAAAGGGAGGGTGGGGCTTCCATGCTGTCAGCACTCAAACACCCGAAAATGGGCCTGACTCTTTGTGGTAGGTTTATTTTGGACTTAAGCACAGTTGTTCAAAATGTGGAAAAAATTTATATGTCAGAGAAGATCTACCTGTCCTTGATTGATAAGCAAATTCAGGGGTGTGGAAGTCCTTGAGTGACAAAGCCAGGGGTCCCCGGTCCACCCACTTCCACAGATTTCCTGTGTAAGCGAGTCATTGTCACATGGCCTCACAGCCTTCTCCGTTTAGCCATGAAGCGTCAAGTAATGACTCTGGAAACACATGTGATGATTAAAACCGTCTTTATCATTTACTTCAAAGTGATTCCTTCATCCAAAGCCTCCACCGTCCTTCTCACGGTGACATTCAAATGCAGATAAAGATCCTTAGGCTGCTAAGTTCCAAAAGGGCATGTTCAGTCTTGACCGCTGCCCTGAGACACAGACATGCAGACCCAAGCGATTTCTTGACAGTTCCGTGTGCTCATCTAGAGGGTGGCTCGAAGGGACCGTGTTGCACACGCAGCTACTGACTGGCCCTCCAAACTTGATTCTTCTCTTGGCTTTCCCATGGCAGCGGATGGCACCACCCTCTTCCCAGTCGTTTATCCAAAGGTCTCTCAGTGGCTCTCGTGCCCTCGGCCCCGCACATCTGTGGGCAACCCAAATCTCACCTCTTCTCTGTCTGCACCCTCCAAGGTGTCCCTGCTGCCGTCCTCCTGCCTGCGAGCGCAGGGGCCCCAGTAGCCCCCTTCCTCCTGTGCCCCTGCTGTGGGCTGAGCGGTGTCCCCTGACAAAATATACTGAAGTCCTAACCCCTGAGAATTTTGAATGTGGTCTTTCTTAGAAATATCTGGTTAATTCAGAAAGAGAACACATTTGTCCACATGTATGTGTATTTTATGTATTTTTCAGGTCAGGTAGAGGTGTTTGCAACAAAATGGCCAAGTAGCACACTGCAGGTTTGCTTACTCCTGCTGTGGAAAATCAAAGCTGTCCCTTTCATGGGTGAATGGCACCCGAGTGGTGTCCCCTCCGCCCACAGAGCCTTTCACGGAGGAACTGGGGAACTGGCCCCAGGTGCGTGTCCAGGTGCTGCTCCTGGAACTGTGTGAGGTGACCCCGGACTTGTGTCTGCACTTTTCCTTTGGTGTTGAAGCTTTGTCCCCCATTTGGGGAAGCTACCAGGCCTCTGGCTGTCCTCTATGGTCAACTGACACAGAGTATTATTCTAGAATTCTCTGAGGTGTGGTGAATGAATATTAGCAAAATTTCTCCTGGAAGATAGGAAATGGTCTACACAATTAAGCAACACACTCATAATGGAAGCATATAGCAGAAGTAGCTCAGAAAGACTGATACTCTTTTTTTCCCTTTTAAAGCACTTCTTGTTCAAATATCCTACTTGGCCTTTTGGCTTGGTAATCTACAGCAGGGTCCCCAACCCCCCGGGCCTCAGGCCGGCCTCTGTCCGCGGCCTGTTAGTGAACTGAGTGGAACTTGGTCGCTTTGCAGTGTGAGCTCACCTCCTGTCCCCACCCTATCCCCTGGAAAAACTGTCTTCCACAAAACCCGCCTCTGGTGCCAAAAAGGTTGGGGATCGCTGATCTCAAGAAAAGGGAAGGCACAGAAATGGAAAAATTCTTAAAGCCATATAAACGATGACAGAGCTGAGTCTGAAGTTATCACGGTAGGCTTTGCATATTGAATTCTCCGATTTCACCCCTCATCCCTCAACTGGTAGACTTTTTAAAAAAATGTTTCCTGTCGCGGCATGACAGGATGTGGCCAGCCAGGTCGTGGGGCACGCTGTTCGCCGGCCTCTGCGGTGAAGGGGATAGCACCCGTTGGTGCCGTTGTTGAAGGGACACCTTAACCCGCCACCACCTTGGCCTGACTGGTTTGTTCTGTCTGAGGTGGACACTGCACTTGGGCTATGAGCTTGTTGTCTTGTGTCACGTAGCATCAACATTCCTGTAACTGGAGGCCACCTCTGCTATAATTTGATGGCGTATAACGGTCCTTCTTACCAAAATGCCATAATGCCTCGAGTTCCCTCAATGGTCATCACTCTGTGTTGAGAAAGTTCTGCCTCCCGATGGTCCTTATTAAGTGCCAAGTCGGTTGGTTGGAATTCCAGAAACCCCTGGAAATGTGAACCGAAGGGGGAGGGGGTAAGAGCATCATTTCACCCCCAATTGTATTTCTCTGACTCAGTGAGCTTGTTGTCACTCCAGCTCCTTTCAAAGGGTCCTCAGCTACTTCTAGGACTCTTCAAAGGTGACCCATGTTTGTACAAGAATGAGCCATCCCAGCCTTCACTGCAGGTAAGCAATGGCTGGGCCACTAATGGCGGGTCCCCAGCGCCCTCCTCCCTGGACTTGGTGTGTCCTGGTGGGTTCTCACCCCCTAGTGGGCATGAGCCTCGACTGCATGCTCCTGGCGCTCAGATGCACTGGGACAGGTCCCACTTGAGTGGTGAGCGCCGCGGGGCGCCTGCTCATCAAGGAACCCGAGGACAGCTGTCCAGGCTGGTTTAAACTGAGAGCACCCTGTCTGGGTGGGATCTGACAGAGGTTCTGCAGCATGGGGAGATGTGTAGGTTGGGCAGGTCCTTGTGGGAGGACAGCAGGGCTGGCTGTCACTCAGAGGTCCTTTCTCTGTGGTTGCCACTTGGAAATTCTTACTCATTTTCTCTGAGTTTGCGTTTGGAAAGTAAAGACTGATAGGACAAGGCAGCATGCGTGGGGACCTTCCACTGGTTCCCTGGGATGTGCTCTCAGTCCTGTGCCCTGCCCAGTGGTGCCTCTCCTCCCCTTTGGTGTCTCAGCATGGTCAGGTGGTGGCTGTCAGGCCCTCTCACCTACTCCTGGTCCAGGTACCCAGTGTGTCCTCACGCAGAGGTTGCCATCCCTTGGGGTCACCCGTTCCTTACCAGTTGGGGTAGTGGGTCCAAGGAAAAGGGAAGTGCAGTTCACCCCCTGAGGCTCTGCATATTTTTTTGGCATTGGGTTCCGTAAATTCTGTAGCTGGCCCTGCATGCTGGGAATCTGGAGCAGTGAAGCCACAGAGAAGAGGAGGGAGATCAACAGGGAAACATCTTACTTATTAATTTCATCAGGGGTTGGCTCTGGTATCAGGCAGTGAAGCTTTTCTTTAAGAAACTGGATCGATGCTGACCAGATTTCTTGCCTTTTATTTACATTACTTTCCTGCCCTGGACTGTTTTCTCTGGCCCTTTCTGATTTTCCAGCTTCTCCTTATTTTTTTAAAGCTCAAATCAATACTCACGTCTCCCCCAAGACTTGCGGTCTGTTCCAGGCAACATTGCTGATTCTCCACACTGAACCCAGGGCTCTGTCTTTCCCAGTAGGGTTGGTGAATTCAACGTGGATTGCTTATTGTACCTCCAGTGTTCATGGTTTGGCATTGCTCTTTAACTTTGCATGTCAATGTCATGTTTGCTCCGTTGTTGGCTCAGTATTCCTAGGTATGCACATTAAAGCCCTTGCTGATGGAATGACATGTTGGGTAGTCATAGCATTTTTGGAAAATAAGGGAAGGATTAAGGCCAGACTTCCTTTAGAAGTTACTGACTGGTCACAGTCAAGCTTCCAATTTAGTGATTTGGGGAAGAAGTAATAACAGATTAGAAACTGACAACTGAAAAAGGAATATTTCAGCTAGAGATAGTGGTTTCTACAGCAGTGGGTTCATTTGATTTGAACCCTGTTTATAGCAATCACGAGGTTATTGTAGCTCTGAATGGTCGAACGTAATTTTCACTGTGACATTACCCTGTGTCCTCTTCCAGACCCACAAATTATGTTTGTACCCCAGCCCTGAGGGTGAGATTCTGGGGACACAGGCAATCAGCCTCACCTGTTGCTTCGCTTTTGAAAATTTGCCCAGACTGGTGCGGGTAGAGTTGGGCAGTTCTTTGCCTTTCTTTCTGTTGGGTTCTCTGGATCCTGAACCTCTTGACCTACCAGAGCTCCCGCTGCAGGGTCCAGCCCAGGAGGGGTCCCCGATATTGTGAAGTACCCAGGATCTGAAGGGTTTCATTTCACCTAAGGATGCTCCTCTCTGTTCCCTTCCATGGACCAGGGTGGGCACAGGACTCCATTTCCTGAGGATTTTTTCAGGTTGTGCTTTGAATGAAGTTGATGAGTGGCTTCCCGGATGAAGTCAGTGTCTCCGGTTGCACGGGAGCTGTGTTCAGCAATGTTCTTGTTTTCTTGCTCGGGTGGAAGAGAGAGGTATGGCCATGCTTTTCTCGTGTGGCCTCCTGAGGAGTTTAAAAACAGGTGTTGGGTTGTATGAAATGGTCTCTGTTTTTTCTTTAAATATTCACAGACTCCCATGCCAGAAAACAAAACAGGATTGCTTTATTAGTCACCCAACAATGAAAGAAGAAAGCCACCCACTTCTCCAGAGCTTCCTTTCAAAGTGACCTCAGGGACCCGACGGACTCATGGAACTAACTCGTAGGGACAACAGGAAGGATGTAGCGGGGTGTGGAATCACATCTCTTGACCCCATTTCACAGTGCCCTGGGAAGTCCTCTGTTACCTCAGTCCCACCCCCATGGCCACCCTAGATGCAGACGCTGGGCCCTCCTGAGCACACCTGGACACCCTTGCCCCATGTTGCCCTTGTCAACTTGGGCCTTCCTGGGGCCCACAGACACACCCAAGAGGCCACAGGCCTGTGTGGGGTCCAAGCCAGTCACGCCCTGTGACCCCAGCTCTGGCCCTGGGCTGCAGCTCCTACTGAGTTCAGATGGTTGACCCCAAGGCTCACTTCCTGGGGGAGGCCGTGTCCTGCTGTGCAAGGGAAGACATGGGACCTTGGACCTCAGGCGTGCGCTTGGCCAGGCGTGCACTGGCTGAGTGTTGCACGTGGGCACTCCCCGCATCCCATAAGTGGCTTGTGATGCAGAAACGCTTGTTTCAGTTGTAGAGGAGAAACGGAGTCAGAAACATTCTCTCATTGAACACTGCATTGCTCTCTTCTCTTTCTTTCATTGCTGCAGAAAGCTTTACTGTTTCCATTTGGTCCGACGCATGGGAGAGGCTCCGGCTGGCTAAAAGGGTGTCTGGGGGTTTCAGGGGGAGGCTTGGGCAGGAGCCAGACACCAGGGGGTGCAGAGGGCCCCTTGAAGGCCTCTGGCTCCACGGGCTCCCGGTGGTGCTCGCGGGGGAGCCTATTGAAGGGACACCCGCCCAGCCCAGCCTGGGCCGTCAGCCTGGGAGGTGAGCCAGGTGTTGCCCATCTTCTTGGTGAGCTTCACCTGCGGGCCCAGGACGTAGTTCTGTGGGACGTCCGGGAGCTGAGAGGCCATGCGGGCCAAACCAGGCCTGCAGGTCCCCAGGTGGCTTCTCTGGCAGCCTGAGTGTCACCCCCTCATGTTGGGATGGCTTCCGCACGTCCTGAAGAGAATGCGGTCACCACGCTGGTCTTGCTGCTTTAGGGGCCTCCCTGGGACCTCGTTCTTCCTCTCAGCCACCTTGAGGAAGAAGGGGCCCAGGTCCTGCTGAGCCACATTGGCCCTGTGGGAAGAGAAGCCAAGAGGGAGGCAGGTGCAGTGGCTGCAGGTGCGGGTTGACGGCGGGGGGCTTCCACCCCGGAGGAATAATTCTGACCAATCTGGGAGCCCGAGGTTGCCTGGTAATGGGGAGTTAAGGTAAAAAACCGGTGTTGTCTGGTCTCAGAGGCTGTGGGAGGCCAAGGTGGTTCCGAAGGTGGACAAGAGGTTGTAGGGGGGTTGGGGGCTGGACAAAGGGGTGTCCCTGGGCCTGTGATGTGCAAACCCGGTTGAAGCAGGAGATGATCTCAGGGACACCCGAGGGCGCTATTGTATCACTTTCCAATGGTCCCCAAAGTGGGGTGGGTCTGCTCTCTTGAAGGTGCCCAATTAATTCTTGTTGAGGGACCGCCAACCACAGGTGCGCTCTCTGGTCAGTTTCTAGATGAAATTGTGGCAGGAAGAGTATTTGGGGGGAAAAATGAAGAAGTCTATTTCCATTTGACCACGTTAAATCTTAGTGAATGAATGACTGAAAACAGTCCACATGGATTCTAAGTTTGTCTCAAGTACGATAATCATTTCAGCTACAGAGCTCAAACACTCAGCCTTTGGAATATGGACATTTTATTTGGCTTCCAACTAAAAACTCCATTGACAACACAAATATTCAAGTTCCTACCTCAATTCCTGGCACCTTTTCCCTCGGGAAAGAGCTTCCAAAATATATGGTATTTTGGACATATATTTTATTAGTGGCCTAGTTTCTCTTCTGTTGGGAAATAACCGTAATCATATTTAACACATGCAGGCACCATTTAACAATGGTGGGTGTACTTCCTGAGAAACGCGTCCTTAGGTGATTTGTTTGTTGTGCAAACATCGTAGATGTACTTGGACAGACCTCGGTGGAACAGCTTACCACACACCCAGGCTATGTGGCATTGCCTGTTGCTCCTAGGCTGCAAGCCTGTGTAACATGTTACTGTACAAAACAACATGACTGGAAGAGACAATGATGCAATGAAGAG
The DNA here is from genome assembly GCA_004026585.1 of Noctilio leporinus. Taxonomy (NCBI): domain Eukaryota; kingdom Metazoa; phylum Chordata; class Mammalia; order Chiroptera; family Noctilionidae; genus Noctilio; species Noctilio leporinus. Next base: position 53,214 of record PVIW01006105.1, read on the forward strand.
ACTTGGTAAGCATGAGGGTTAGAGATATGGATTGGGATACCTTGCTGGCCCCCCTCAGAAAGGATGCTCAGGGGGGTGCCTTCCCGCAGCTTTTGAATGTGGACCTCCCAGCTGATCTACCAGAAAAGGGCCCTGAAAGGCCTTCCTTATTCGTCTGGGGTCAACAGACAGCAAGGCTGCTGAGCTGCTGGCCGCGACATGAGCCTATGCCTCTGGTCTGGTGTCACTGGCCGAGAAGTGTCCTGATGCACTATCAGAAAAGTTGCCTGCTCTGACTTTTGCTACATTTGGTTTCATTTTCCTTCCTTTTAGTGATGCGACATACAAGATGCCCATTGTACATTAGTAAACTTCTAATAATAAGTCCCATCAATAATGCCCCATTTGTTGAAAACATTTACAATTCAGGATTTGCATTAGAGGCAAGACTTCCCTTGAAGTTGATAACAGTGAGGGAATTTACGAAACACATGTGCTCCATTAAGCCTGAATCTGAGTAATCATTTGTTAATTTTGGAGGTCTGGGTAATTAATAGAGTTGGGGAATGGAGAATCTTAGTGGGTTGTACATACAATGTCTTCCTGAATAGGGCTTTCTGGGAAGACATGCCAGATGTTCATTAAACTTGGTTCCTTTTCTTCTTGGGCATGCAGTTAAGACTACATTTCCCAGCCACCTTTGCAGCTGGATAAGACCACATGATGAAGCTCTAGGCAATGGAATCAATGTGGATAATTTCCAGGACTGGCCCAGTAAAACCTTTCATGAAAGAGCCTTGCTCTTTTCTTTCTGCTCATTGGATGTTGACTTCTAGAAGACGTTGGGTATCAGCTGTTGAATATGGCAGAGACTCTTTCTTTTAAAAAAAAGTTAGGATGGTGGCCACCGAGGGTCAGGGAGACTCCACAGGGCTGTGAAGCCCGTAGGCTGGAGCTGCCACGGCCCCAGCTGCACGTCTCGGCCCCAGCAGCAGTGAGAAGTGATGGCTGCCGAGGTCAGAGAAGCAGGGAGTGGGGGCCCCACGGACGGCAGGCTCCTGAGCCCGACGCACCCACCGGTGTCCTGCGCAGTGAGAGCACATGGCGCTGACACAGACCAGCACGCAGGAAGATTGCCTCAATCCAGGGGTCCTGATCACTTACAGAGAAAAATGTGGGCTGTTTATGATTACTTCCGGGCCATTCTGGAAGAAGCCAGTGAGCTTTTAAACTCGCCAGCAACTCTGTTGAGTTAAATACAGCCCCTCAAACCGTGTGGCATTTTCAGAGGGTTCTCTTAAAGTCACTTCAAAGGGATCTACACGAGAAAATGAACTTCCTCGCTGCAGTAGTTGAAGAGCAGCCCCCAAAGGATCAGGCTTGGCATTGTCAGACAGTATTAGTGGAACAGCTCAAAGGTTCATTTCAGGAGGTTGAGTTTATTGCTGATATTCTCAATCAGGATGTGAAGAATCATCATGCCTGGCAACACTGACAGTGGGTGATTCAGAAATGTAGACTTTGGGAGACTGAGCTGCAGTATGTGGACCATTTCCAGAGTCCTAGACTTCTCTGTCCAACATAGCACAATCACTGTAGCCAGTGGTGTGAGAAAGTAAGAAGTATTTCTGGTTCCAGACGGAGTTACTGCTCATGTCCTCTTGATGAAGCTGCAGCTCAGTTCGTCCCTTCTCTCTAACCCCTGGGCACCATGTTTTCACTGTTTCCTTAGTTTTGCCTGTTTCAGGATGTTGTAGGGTATCATTGCAATCAATCATGCAGAATGTTGCCTTTTCAGATTGGCTTTTTTCTTTTTTTTGACTTAGTAATATGTGTTTAATATTCTCCCGTGTCTTTTCAGGGCTTCATGGTTCTTTTTTTTTTTTTTAGAGCTGCATAATATTCCATTGTCTGGAAGGATCACAGTTACTGCGTCTGCCTACTGACGGGCGTCTTGTTTGCTTTCAAGTTTCGGCAATCAGGAATAAAGTTGCAACAAACACCTGGGGTCAGTTTTTGTGTGGAGTTAAATGTTCAGTTCATTTGGGTAAATATTAAGGAATGCCATTGCTGGGTTGTATGTTAGAGTATGTTTAGTGTTGTCAGCTACCTTCCAAAGTGGCTGTACCATTTTGCATTCCCATCAGCGATGAGCAAGACCTTCTGTCTTCCGTGTCCTCCCCCGAATGTTGTCACCCCCTGGGATGTAGCCATTCTAATCGATGTGGCGGTACTTGTCATTGCTTTATGTTGCATCCCCCTGATGACATGTGAGGGGGAGCATCTCTGCATAGGCTTGCTTGCCATCCTCGTAGCTTCTTTGGCCAGGTGTCTGTTTGGATCTTTGGCTCATAGTAAAATCAGATTGTTCATTCTCTTAGTGTTAAGGATAGAGTTCTTTGTATATTTTGGGTAACAGTCCTTTATCAGGTATGCGGTTTGCAAATATTTTCTTCCTGTCTGTGGCTTGTCTTTTCATTCTCTTGGTGCCTCCTTTTAAAAAGAGTTAACCATATTCTAAGCCAATTTGATGAGAAAGAGCATGTGTCCAGGAATTTTCCGGTAAAAACGTAGAGCTCTAAGGATAAAGAGAAAAGTATTTTTCTAAATGTTTCTAAGCAGAAAGAAGTAGAAGATACTTAGCTTCACCCTAAATGTTTTATCTGAATGCTGATCATCTGTCCTTTGTGAAAGACCTTTCCCTTGGCTCCTGCATGCCTCTCCATTCTCCTGTCATCATGTTGTTTAAAACACCAATCTTCACATATGCCAGATATTAAAAAAAATATATATATATCCTTTGACCCAGCAATTATACTTCTAGGAATCAAATCTATAGAAATAAAATACCAGTATCATGTACATATGTGTAAGGATATCTATAGTGACAAAATATAAATAAAAAGAATAATTATCAGGGAAATGGTCAAATAATTTGTATGATATATAAGTATTAATGAGGTTGGATAGAGTTAAACCAGTTGATTTGATAGTGTTGCATAATAAAATCAAGAATTAGCCCTGCCCAGTGTGGCTCAGTTGGTTGGGAGTTGTTCTGTAAAGCAAAAGGTTGCTTGTTCGATTCCCGATCAGGGCACGGGCTGGGGTTGCCAGTTCAGCCCCTGGTTGGAGTGTGTATGAAAGGCAACCGATTGCTATTTTTCTCTTCCTCTCTTCCTCCCTCCCCTCTTTCTAAAAATAAATAAATATAATCTTTAAAAATAATCAAGATTCAGAAAACTGTGTCTAATATGTTCACAGTATGTATATATATATATATATATATAGTATATGCTTACATCTATAAGTATGTGCAATTCTAGAATGTAAACACAAATAGCACAGAGCCTTTATTGTTCACCACAAAATCTACAGTTGTTCAGAGGTCCACTGTACCTGCTGCTCCACAGAAGTAGAGAAATTTAGAGTATCCAAAGGTTTGAACTGTTTTTAGGTATCTCCGTTTAAAATGCAAATAGTTGGAATCAGTTTTGAAATCAGGCTCAACCACAGAGTCTAGAGATTTACCGTGTTGAGGCAGGGTGGGTCCCACCCCCTTGGGAGGCCACAGGGCTCCGGGCTCTGTAGCTGCCTTCCTTTGGGAGCGTGTGCAAGAGCGTTGGAGCAGCAGGTCTTTGAGATGCCTTCCAGCTCTGAAACCCTATGATTCTCTCAAGGGGAGCCAATCTTTTAACCGACCACCCAGGTGGACAGTTAACTCCAGAGCCTACCTCATCCTTTGACCCAAGAGAATGCACCACTAGGTCATTGTCACATCATCATGAGCAAGAGCAGACCAATGCGAAGCAATGGAAACAAACTTGGAGCTGATGTTGATTTATTGCTAAGATGTGTTTTTCCATTTTCTCTGGCAAGCTTGCTCGGCAGCAGAATCTTCTGCAGAAGAATAGGCTGGCGGGACGCACAGAGGCCCTTCTGCTCGTGGAGGCTGAGTCCTGGGCCCTCGGGAGCCCCCCAGGCCTCGCTTTCCCTGCCTGCTCTCCTGCAGGGGTGCTGGCATCCCGCCAGGGCTGTTGTCCCTCTGGGGTGTCATGGCACAGGTGGCAGCTTCCTCACCAGGGTCATGTCACCTGGACACCTTTCTGCTCCATCAGTAGGCACAGGGCCCTTCCCCTCCCTTCTGCCGCTCTGGGAGCGTCCGGGGCAGGGGGAGAGTGTCTGAGCGGATGGTGCACTTCTGCCGGGTGGGTGAGGGGGACGTTGGATGGTTTTCCGAGGATGAGAGCATACAGCCGGCGGGGTTTTATTTTATTTTTCCCAGAACTAGATTCCATAGCTCAAGGAATGGCTCCTCAGCCAGGCGCCTAACACGCTCAGGCCCAGATGACTTCACAGGACAGTGACAGCAGGCTTTGTCATAATAAATAGCTCTCAGCAAAAGGCCTGGCAGGCTGTGTGTCTTCTCTGGTTTATAGATCGGAGGTATGGAAACAAGAAACAGGCGGGCTTTTTTTTTTTTTTTTTGGGAGGAATATGTGTTTCAAACTTGAGAAGCTTAGGGGAATCTAAAGTCTTTCTTTAAGAAGGGTTTTCCTTCTGCTATTTGACATCCACTGTGGGGAAGAACAAATGGTCCTTGTGGTCTCCCCACTTTGCGGATCTCATGCGGAGACTGACACATGTGTCCCTGTGGGAACTCGGAGTAAATGGGTGACACCGGGAAGCCGTCTCCCATGTGGAGGGCTGTCTGCACGCTGCTCAGTACCTTGCGGCATTTCTGCCATCACACCCATGGCCACGTAAACTTCGGTCTCCAGGATACAGTAAAACATTGCTCATGCCAAGACACGGAAAGAAAAAAATGGTTCTCTGCTCCCGGGATCAGTTTTGAGGCAAATGCTGCTCTGGCCGCAGGTGTCTTGTCTCTCCAGGGCTCTGGCCTTTCCCTTGGAGGGATCTGGTGCTAACTGCGGAACGGGTCCCTTCTCTCCAGGAGTCTCCAGGCCCCATGTGCCATCAGGCCCAGACACACGGTGCCTGATGCTTTCCCATCAGAACCTCCAAACCCACTGGTCCTGATCCACGTGCCTTTATTGCATGGTGATCATTCATACTTTCTCTGGAAGAAATAGCACAGAGGAGAAGCCCCTGACCTTTCCACATATAGCCTGTCTCCATGAATATCGCAGGAACAGGCCAACTAGGCTCCAGAACAACTTGGGGTTAGGCTTTGTCTTCCTTAACTTGGTCAGTATGTACTGACCAACCACCTTGGAAACGCGGGTGCGTTTGGGGAAAGGGTAAGACCTCACGTGATTGCCTAAGGGTTAGAGCCATCAGATGGAGCATGTGTTGAAATCAAAGTTTAGGATGTAGATCAACAAACTTAGATGCTAGCCTGTGAGTACATGGGCTGGAGGAACTTTTGGGGCTGGATTATCAGGCTGGTACATTATTTCTCCTTCAGATACATTTTTGTGCCCTTGATGTTGAAGGAATAATTAGCCAAAAAGGGTATGTGTGTTTTCTAGAGGCCAATTTGTAGCTAGTTTTGACAGAAGAGAGGCAAGAAAATATCGTGGATAGAATTTGGACTCTAGAGCCAGATGCCTGGGCTTTACTCACAGCCCAGCCATGTGACCTTTTTGTGTCTCAGATTCCTTGAGTTGTGAAGACTTATCTCTGCATATCCAGTGCTCACACTGAAGACTGACAGGAAGTATTTGACATTTACGGGTTAGCTTTCATTATCCATTTGAATAAAATGCACAGTATATATCAGTTTATTAGCACTTATCAAATTCAGAAATTATTTAGGCCAAGTCCTTTTAACCTGCAACAGAAGAAACCAGTGACATTTGAAAGCACAAAGGCTACGGTAACAGCCCACAAAGAGCTTCTTGCAGGGAGGATCTTGTTAGCCTGAGGGCTGAGTTTACGGGCACCAAGATGGCCTTTGGAGCATGATCGTCAGCATTCCCTGTGGGCAGTGGGACTGCAAAGAGGCACAAGCCTTTTGGTACTGTTTGTTAGCTTTTTAAAAGAAAATCCCTGCATCCTTTGGCCAGATGGTTTTACTTCTAGGAATGCATCCAAATGAAATATCAAGGATGCAAGCCATGTTTATTTACAAGGAATTGGAGCAATACATGTAATAGCCAGAAATAAGAAAAAAAACGACAACATCTAACAATAAGGGCTTGTTTGATACCAAAAAACCAAGTCATATACATATACAGATAAAGCAGCCATTAACAGTAGTATTGAAGATTGAACAATGAGAAAATATCAACAATATATTTTAACTGGAACAACGTTTACAAAACTCTGTCCAGTATGATTTTTCTAGAATCTACCCCCTGCCCACTTGCCTTCCAAGGCTTTCTTAGCAGCACAAGCCCTGGGACAGAGGCAGCCCTGCCTCCAGTACTGTCACCACCCCTCCCTGAGTCACCCTGTCATAGACAGGGTACAGGTGCCTGTGATTTCTGCTCCCCACCCCCCAGGGCTCATTTCAGTGAACATTCATGGTCACCGTGTGAGAGCAGATGGCTGTTAAGACTCTTTTAATTGGAAACCCAACAGTGTTGTTTTTCTTTTCATTCTTTGCAGCCCTAGAAGGATGGAACACAAATATTTCATATTTCTCTCTACTTCCTAGGGGATTTATAAAGTTAATTTCTCTTTGCTTTTGTGAAGAAGGTAGCCGTTTGTTTGTTTTGGTAGCTAATGGTCAAGAATTTGGATTTCACAGTAAAAATCTGTGGCAAAAACAAAAACAAGGAAGAAGGTTGAGGAAAGAGCAGTTTATGTTTGGAGAAATGGGTGGGCATTCCCCTGGAATAAAAGTGGGGAGCCCCACCAGCCACCTGGGATGATGGCAAGACCCCAGGGAGGTGTGCTATTGGGGTCTGACAGGACAGGCGTGCCAAGCCTTGGTAAAAAGTATTGTGTCCCAAATGGGACTCTACAGAGAAGAAGAGGGGCCATATGCAGGGGAAGACAGATGTCTTAGATTTGCACTCATTTTTAGGGTTCAAACTGGCTGGAGGGACTCCTGAAGTCACTGCTGCAGGAGACCGCAGACCCGGCTTTCGTTTCAAATGTGCTTTCAGGTTGTCTCCATTTTCTACACTGTTTCTGAAATGTTTTTTTTAAAAAGCTTCTCTAGCTTGGCTATCCATTCAGATGTAAGTGGTTTATATCTCAGATGGGTAAACACAGTGTCTCCTATTAGAGCAATTTCACAAGGACAAAGCACAATAGGAAAAACAAAAACAAAATCCTTCCCTCGTGATTGATGGACACCAGGACACAAACCAGTTTTGTCCCACTTGGGACCTTTCTGTTGATGAGTCAATTCACTAAGACTGTTTACTTCATTAGCTGTATGTCCAACTTTCTTTTCAACAAAGAGTAAGTCACTTCCCATCTCAATGTCTGCGTGGAGTCCTTTCAGGTCCTGGTGATTTGCTTTTATATTTCCCTTCAGTTAAAGCAGAGCTCACTGTGTGGTGGGGTAAATGAGGAGACAGCAGAGCAAAGTTCAAGCTTCCTGGGCCTTCCTGTCCCCAGAAGACCCCCACTGAGGCCAGTCTTGCCTATTTGGGGGGTGGGAAGGAGAGGTTGTCAGGCCCCAGAAGAAGTCCCATTACATCCACACTGGGGTTTTTATGCCCTCCAGTTCCTTCCCAACTGCTCCGAGTCTGTCTCCATGCCTACCAGTCAGCAGGGACAAGTGACTGATGATGACCATGGCCCTGACTGGAAGTGAGCTGTGACCCCAAGGGAAGCAGTGGCCAGTTTCCCAGTTGACCTAGGATTTAGATCTCTTTTTTGATCCTAAAGAAATATCAGTGTTGTGCCATTAAAATAAAGTTCCCATTGGTTTTGTTTCTTTAGGTTATCTTCAGCAGAATAAGGAAGTACTTCGTTCCGAGTTTGCAGAGGAATTTTTAAAATCATATAAGGATATTGATTATTTCAGATAAAAGTCTGATTTTCTCCTTTAAGCTGTTAATGTGAGTTACATGAATTTGTGCTAATGTTAAATCAACTGTGATTTTCTAGAATAAACACAACTAGATCATGGTAGTATTATTACATATCTCTTTCTTTTTTGTTAATATCTTGTTTAGTTTTATGTATCAATTTTCATTTGAGGTATTGGAGGGCATTTTGGTAATGTTTGTTAGCTTTTTAAAAGAAAATCCCTGCCTGTAGTTATCCTTTCTCATACATTTCTTGTCAGGTTTTGATAGCAATAGCTAATAATGATAATAACAGCAGTATATTATTAGATGCTTCTTTTCAATTTATTTTATTCTCACAATCAATCTATAATGTATGCTGATCTCAAGTACTTATTTTAAAAGTTGTCTTTAACATTTGTTATTTTAATTACGATCTGTCTTGGTGTGGTCCTCTTTGGGTCTAGCTTGTTTGGGACTCTCTGTGCTTCCTGGACTTGTATGTCTATCTCCTTCACCATATTAGGAAAGTTGTCCTTCATTATTTTTTCATATAAGTTTTTGATTTCTTGCTCTCTCTGTTCTCCTTCTGGCACCACTATGATTTGGATGTTGACACATTTAAAGTTGTCCCAGAAGTTCCTAAGCCTGTCCTTTTTAAAAAATTTCATTTTATTGTTGTACTACATTTATCCCATTTCCTCCTACTGCTCTCCCCTGCCCCACCCTCTTCATCCCCCCTCCAATAGTCAATCCCACATATTGTCTATGCCTGTGGATCATCCATGCTAGTTCCTTGACTAAACTGTTCCTCTTCTTTACCTTTTTCTCCCCTTCTCCCCTCCCACCTCCCCTCTGGCCCCTGAAAATCTGTTCCTTGTATTCATGTCTCTGGTTCTGTTTTTGCTTGTTTGTTTGTTTTGTTTATTAGTCTCTTGTATTGGGTGAGATCATATGGTATTTGTCTTTCACTGCCTGGCCTATTTCATGAAGCATAATATTCTCCAGTTCTATCCATGCTGTCACAAAAGGTAGGAGTTCTTCCTTTCTTTCCATTGTATAATATTCCATTGTGTAAATGTACCACAGTTTTTTGATCTATTCATTCACTGATGGGCACTTAGGCTGTTTCCAGCACTTGGCTATTGTAAATAGTGCTACTATGAACACAGGGGTACATAAGTTCTTCTGAATTGGTGTTTCAGGGTTCTTTGGGTATAGTCCTAGCAATGGAATCACTGGGTCCAGAAGGCAGTTCCATTTTTAGCTTCTGGAGGAAATTCCATACTGTTTTCCATAGTGGCTACACTAGTCTGCATTCCCACCAGCAATGCACCAGGGTTCCCTTTTCTCTCCATCTTCACCAGCCCTTGTTGTTTGTTGATTTATTAATGGTTGCCATTTTTAAGAAGATTTTATTCATTATTTTCAGAGAGAAGGATGGGGGACGGGGGGAAGAAAGAGAGGGAAGCATCAATGTATGGTTGCCTTTCACCTGCCTCCAGCTATGGACCTGGCTTGAGACCTGGCTTACAATCTGGTTATGTGCCCTGGCTGAGGAATTGAACCAGGGACCTTTGGATTTGAAGGCCTGTGCCAGTGCTCTGAACCACACAAGCCAGGGCTTGATTGCCATTCCGACAGATGTGAGGTGGTATCTCATTGTGGTTTTAATTTGCATCTGTCTGATGGCTAGTGATGTTGAGCATTCTTTGTATGCCTATGGGCCCTTTGTATGTCCTCCTCAGAGAAGTGTCTGTTCAGATCCTTTGCCCATTTTTTAACTGGGCTGTCCATCTCCCTGGTGTTGTTCAATTCTTATTTCTTCATTCTGTATTGGTTGATGGTTTATTTCCCTCCAAATCATTCTTTTGAACTCCAGCTTCCTTCCCTTCACCATTGATTTCATGTGGATTTTCCTTCTTTTCACTTGGTCTTTCTTTTTACTCTATGCATTTGTCATACTTAATCTTGCCAGTCAAATCTGTGAGTGTTGTTATCACCAGTATTTTAAACTCTGCAGCTGTTAGGTTGGCTATCTCCCCATCAGTTAGTTCTCCCACTGGCACCTTGCAGTCCCCACAGGACTGCGCTCCACTCACTGCCCCTCCTTCTCCTCCACTTGCTCTTTGGTCTTTTGCTTATAAACATGCTTCAGTCTCTTCCAGTAAAACCAAACCGACGTCCTGGTGCTGTTACACACATGATACAGTATTCACTTCAGGACATTTGGAGAATACAGAAAACTACAAAGAAAAGGAAAACCCACAGATGAACTTACTGCTAGAAGATAATTAATTACCTTTAACATGTTTGCATATTATTTTTTGGAGTTTGGCGTTTTGTGTGTGTGTTGTCTCTAACTTTCTCTATACCCACCCTTTCTCACACTCATAAAATTGGGATGATAATGCAGTCTATTCTCTAATTCACTTTGTTTTCCCACTGAAATGCCTTTCCCTGTTGCTCTGTTACTTCTGTCTTGCTGCTGTTTCCATGTCTTCCTTTCCCTCAAAGGCACGGAGCGTTTATATCCCGTTGGCACTTCTGTGCCCTCTTATTCAGTGCCCACTCTTAAACTGTGTGGTGCCCACCAAGCCCTCCACCCCCCATCCTGGCGCCAGATGCTGGACAAGGCTGTCAGAGACCCTGGCGCTGGCAAACCTAATAGACTTCTGCTCATTTTATGGATCTTGCAGTGCCAGTCGCCACTTTGGGTTACTGCCTCCTGGAAACTCTCTCCTCCCTTAATTTTCACGGGAATCTCACCTGCTTTCTCTCCTTTCTTTCTCCCTTTCTTCTTGCATTTCCTGCTTTCAGGGGCAGTCTTGCTTGTTAAGTGCTAATGGGCTTCGTGGGTCTGCCCTTAGTTGTTCCTCATTCTCCAGTCTCTGGGCAATTGCATCTATCAGAGATTCTATTTCAGTTCCTCTTTTCTCATGAGCTCCTAACCCACAGATGTGGCTGTCCCACTGTCCCCGCAGACAACATGACTGAAGCGGGACTCACACTGTGTTCGGGAGGGTTTCATGGACCAGCCTGAAATGTTGTGCATCAGTCTGCCATGTGCTTCACCTAGAACATGGTCACCGGTGCTCCAGCAGCCAGAAAGGGTGGGCAATGGAACAGCCACGTGTCCAGCAAGGGAAGGGACACAGCGGGGCGAGCAACAAGCCAGGCTCCATCGCAGCTGCCTGTGAGGAATATTAGCAAAACTTCCCAGAGGTGTAACTTCCATGAAGTCTGGGAGGAGCCAGCGGGGCAGCAGCATGGAAGGGATCCTTCAGGGAAGCCTGGAACTGAGACCTCTGCGAGGTTCTGCAGAGAAGCCAAGATGAGGGCAGAGACGGAAAGCAGCAGCTCCCATGTGATCCCTCCTCCACAGCGCCATCCAAGATGAGCTCAGTGAAGGAGCATGAGGTCACCGGGACTGTCCCCAGGCAGCCTGATGGGGCTTTTCCCTCCACCCAGAGACTCCCGGCTCTTCCCCCACCCTGCCCCATGAGGACCCAGGACAGCTGAGGCAGAGCTCTGGTCATACTGCTATCACTCACTGTCTGTGTCCCATGTTCAGTTGCAAGTTTGAACATGTTTAATGCTTTTGGATTTTCAAAGAGAGCTGAAGTATTGCAGTTCTATTTTTTCTTATTCTTTTTAAAGATTTTATTTATTTTTAGAGAGAGGGGAAGGGAGAGAGGCAGAGAGGGAGAGAGACATCAGTGTACGGTTGTCTCTCGCCTGCCTCCAGCCACGGACCTGGCTGGAGACCTGGCTTGCAACCTGGTTATGTGCCCTGGCTGGGAATCGAACCAGTGACCTTTGGTCAGTTCTATTTGTTCTTTCTCTTGATCCTTCTCCTTAACTCAGTCTTTTATCTTTTTTTCTCTCTTATGCCAAGTATCTTCTAGAAAGCGGGCCTTAGGAGGGGAAGAGGCTCCGAGCAAACAGCCCTGGTGCCTGTCCTTCCTGCGGCCCCTTTACCGGAGCCATGACTTACTTAGTGTCTGTGAGGTGGAAGGTGTTGGCCTCATCATACCAAAGAAAAGGCTCGACAGATAGAAGGAAAACTCTTACAGCATTGGTGAAGATTTCCTTATCTGTAAAACCTGGATGAAAACGAAAACGAGTCATGCTCACCAACCACCATTCCACTTATAAAAATGTGTAATGGAAGATGTCTTTGGTCTATCTGGCAGGTAGATTTTTACAAATACTAAATAGTAATCTTTAAAAGTCTACATTTATTCATTCTAAATCAGGTCTTTCCTTGTCATTCCCACTCCAACCATCTCTCAACTGCTCTGTCTGCTTTTTTATCTCTTGGGAGCCGCCAAGAGGTAGATAAGAGCTTCGTCTCTCAAGCCAGGCCACTAGGAAGCCCCAGCCCTGCCACTTACCAGCTGTGTCACCATGGAAGTTCTTGAACATCTCTTTGCCCTATTTTCCTCATCTGTAAAATGAAGAAAATAATAGGACCTGCCTGCAGGCTGGCTATGAGGATTAAATGAGTTAATTATGTTTTATTGCTATATAACTGACCTATAACGTTATACTTGTTTCAGGTGAACAACATAAAGATCCAGTTTTTGTGTGTATTGGGAAATGATCACATTAAGTCTAGCTAACAGCTGTCATCACACAGAGCAATAATTTTTTTCTTGTTAAGATGCACTTCCAAACACACTTTATTAGTAATGATGGCCACCATGCTGCCCATGGCACCCCCAGGACTGACTGATTTTATAACTGCAAGTTTGCATCCCTTGACCACCTTTACCCCATTTGCACACTCCTGTCCCCACTCTGGCAGCTGCCAATCTGTTTCTGTTCTCTGTACCCGTGAGCTCACATCTATCTATCGATCTAGCTACCTAATGAGTTAACTTTTGTGAGGAACTTAGGGCAGTGCCTAGCACGTATTTAGCTTTTATTGTTGTTATCCTCATTTTAACCCATTCCGAAAGCCAAGGGTGGAGCGTTGAAACTATTTCATTTTTCTGTGAACCATCTTTAGTGACTGCATTGTCAAACGAAGTATAAGTGTTTCTCAGGGCCCTTTGTGACCTGGCCAGGGTGTTTCCTTCTAGCACGTTCTCTTATCAAAAACAACCATGAGCTTATTCTTTGGACGCACCGGTCCCTTTCCTGCCTCTGCACGTTGGCACATGGCATTCTCTTTGCCTGGAAGTCGCTCTTTCTAGATAGAAGTTTACTTCTGGTGTGGTGTTTTCCTTGCATCCTGAGCAGATTTATGGCTCAGTGAATGGCTGTTTGCCTGGTGCTCCTTCCCAGCTGCCAACACACTTGTGTGAGTACCTGGGTGAGGGCAGCCATGCGCCGACGAGTTGATGGTCAAAGTGAGAAGGCAGGAGGCATTCGTTCCGGTTTGGGCACTCAGCTGTGCTCCAAGGCTGGTCCTTGCCCCCCAGGCAATGCAGTCCCTCATCTATAAAGTCAGTATACAAGACATCCTCTGCCCCCTTGACAGATTTCTTAAGAGGTACAAATGCTGTCAACGACATAAACATTCTGTGGGCAGAAGAGTAGGCTTTGCAAGCATGCAAAAAATTATCCTTATTGTGATAGACAGGATTGAATAGAAAGAGTATGCCCCAGACTTTGATTCATTACCACACATAATCAGTACCAGCTTGAAAGTCTGCTATGCACTGTGCGTAGTCCCAGCTAATTTTCAACAACCCCTGACTTGCACAGGCTGAGCCAGAGAGGTGTGGGAGCTGCCCAAGTTCCCACAGCTGGTTGGCAACAGACATGTAAACTAAGGCTCCGACTTGAATTCAGATCCATCTGAGTCTGCAGCCTGGGTTCCTCGCGGTGACCTTCTGCCCGGACCTTACGAGCAGCGTCAGTGCTGAGAGCGTGTGGAATCCGGGGCAGAGGCTCCGGGACAGAGGCTCTCAAAGGCAGCAGCACCGGGCTCATCTGGGGAAGCCTCCGTGGGTCTTGGGAAGGGCCCAGGACTCTGCATTTTGAACCCCCACCCAGGAAATGCAACCGTTCATCCCCAACGAGGGCCTCTACTCTTAGACTTGAAGTAGTTGGGCACGTGCCGTTTTCTTTGCTGGGAATGTGCCTGTCAGGCACCGGGGTACAGACAGGAATAAATCTGACTCTTTGTCCTTAAGGATCCTGTGTTTTAGAAGAGAATTGATTATGCCAATTCCAACACTTCCAACACAGCAACCTGGGCTAATGGCGCTTACGCACAGGGCTGTGGTGTGTGGGGAGGCGAATGCCTGGGAGGAAGGAGGGTAACGCTTGAGCCAGACTCTCTAAGGACGGGCAACCACGTGCCAGTTGAATAAGTGGCCCAGATGGCATCGATAGTTGCGCGTGCAGCGAGTTCCTCCCGATTCGGCTGTTGGGAGGAGCACTGTGGGGATTTTAAAAGGATATCCGGTGGGAGAGGGAAGAGCAGGCCTACAGCAGTACAGCCCGTGGTTCCAAGGACCTTCCCCTGCAGCCCAGCGAGCTTCCCCATTCACGTGTGGCCGCGTTAGCAGTAGGATCTATGCTGCATGCGGCCCTGGGGCTGCTCTTCCTGCACAATCCTTCTGAGACTTCTTGCTTCCCGCGTCTTCCCCTCCCTTTCCTCGCGGCCACGGAGCTGCTCTTGGGGGTCACCACTCTCACCGTCTCTTCCCGGGCCATAGACCCCCCGATCTGTGTGGTTCATCGTCGCCTTTCCGGTGTCCCCTGCCTCACCCCACAGCCCAGAGTCCTCTAATCACCATCCCGTTGAAACGTAGGCTCATGCGTCCCCTTTGCCCAAGCGCAGAGAAGAGTTTATTTTGAATGCATAAATGAGTCATTTTAATAGTATTATCTTTGGAAACCCCAAATGTTTTATGTAAGAAACATGGTCTAAGGAAGATAAAACGTAAACAATTCAATGAATGACAATATGAGGTCTGTCTGGAAACTATTGGCCCCATAAACTGTTTTTAATTATACTGACATTGGCTTGATACTTTTGGGACAGACCTTTGTTGTTACTACACAATTCAAAATAAAGAGCTTGGATGCATGTACAGGGTGGGGGAAAAGGAGGTTTACAATTGTTATGGAAAATATACTAATTAATGAATAAAATATAAGAATAAGTGCTGTGTTTTGGTTTACACAACTGTAAACCTATTTTTGCCTCATCCTAGTCATTGTATTGGGTGTCAGAGGTGTGCTTTGGTGAAACACAGAGCTTGAGTTACTTAGGGTAATTCAAATGCCAGACGAATTTGAATATTTTCCCCAAGAATTTCATTTCTTTTCTAATGATGCTGTACTGATTTTTATCGCAGTTACTACTGAACCTGACAGTTTATCACATGTGCCCTGTAGCCCAGGACGTGGCTTTGCTTTCTCACTGTCCTGCGCTGGTCCTTCTGCCTGTGGCCCTTTGTCTGTCCTGGCTGGTTGCACATCTTGGGGCAAGTCCTGCACGAGGGCTGCTTGGCTCCAATTGTGGACGCGCCATTCTCCTTTCAATTTATTCTTCAGTTCATGAGCACATTGCTCCCTGTGCTTATTCTATATCGTTCTGACCTGCCCAGTTCCAAACTCCTCGCCCTACTGGCTCATTCTTGGCACATAACCTTGTTCCCCACTTTCCAGGGGAAGCAGGTGGGCATGGAGTCCCCGCCTCCTCTCCAGCTCCACCTTCCTCCGAATCCTTACTTTGGTCCTGCGTCCTGTGCATCTCAGGGAAGGAACTGTGCCTCGCCTCCAGGATCAGCATTGCCTCTTGGTCCTTCCCCCTCACCTTCCCAGGGACCCCTCTGGCCTGTCACCTACAGTTGCTTTCTTTCACCCACTGACAACGCCCTTCTCCTACGGCCTGCAGCCTTCGCTCTTCCCAACATTACAGCGTCTTTGTTTCTAGTAGTTTTCTGTTATGCTGGCCCCTTACTGCTCACCTTTCCTCCGCATCAAGCACATAGTGTAGATAATTTTTTTCTTACCATCCTGTCTTCATTTGGGACCCCCAGAGCTCTTTACCTATACGCATCTCGTTATAGTTAGCATGTTCTTTCTTTCATTGCTATCGACATACATCTTTTTCTTTTTTTAAATTTAATTTTATTGTTTTTTTATTACATCCATCCCCTTTTTCCTTCCCTTCGTCCCCTTCCCCACCCACT
Organism: Noctilio leporinus; assembly: GCA_004026585.1. Taxonomy (NCBI): domain Eukaryota; kingdom Metazoa; phylum Chordata; class Mammalia; order Chiroptera; family Noctilionidae; genus Noctilio; species Noctilio leporinus. The sequence continues at coordinate 69,283 of PVIW01006105.1, forward strand.
TACTCCCCCGAAAAGTCAATCCCACTTGACATACATCTTTTCATCAGTCTTGTATGACCTCAGTCTGTTTTGTGTCCGCTTGAGCATTTTCCTTCACTAGATGACAAAGACCTTAAGCGCAGATCCGACATCTATTACGGTGAAGCGCAGTGTTCACTCAAATGTTGACGGCTCATGAGGTCCATACTGACCATCCCATGTAGAATCTCTGAGTCCCACTTCCAGAATTCCTGATTCTCCTTATTAGCTGTAACACATTTAATTACAAACAAGATTGCTTTCTAAGAATGATGTCCCAATAACTTACACATGCGTAGCTGAGAGATTTGGGATGACACTTTGATCAGGATGATTCAGGGACAAGTGGCAGCATCAAAGTTGCAATTAAGAAAGGCCCCAGCCAACTGCATTGTCCTTTATGTAAGAGTCTGTAAGAGGGACGCCTGTCGAGCATGAATTGCTGGCTGCTTGCTCCTTTTGGGGGCTGGGGTGGGACAGAGCGTGCCGGTTGGCCCCTTGCAATATCTGGTTTGCTCTATTGGCCCAGCCCTGCATGGAACATGGCGTGGTTGCTCCTGGCTGACCCAGACCTTGAAGCCAGGCCCCAGACATTGAGAGGCTGGCCATCCGCTCCGACAGGGCCTCTTGGGGCAGGTGGTAAGGGTCATCCTCCCCTGAGGTCTGGGCCAACATGCTGACTCCACTCTCAAGAGAGGTGAAACTTCAATTTACAACGAGAAACAGAACTTTTGTTTTCCTCCTGTAGGAGGATATGCAGGAGAGGCCAAGGGCAAGAGGAAGGTTGCAGAGAGAGTGCAGACTCAGGGGAGGGTGCCCTCCTCTGTCCCCACTGTGGCACGGGAAGGGCCTCTCCTGAGCTCCCGCAGCCAGCAAGTCACCGAAGAGCTGATCTGCCACCCGTGATGCAGAGATGCCCCCTTCCCCCCCACAAGCCTGAGAGCCAGCGTTCCCAGACCTGATACAGCCCTGCTGAGACCCCGGACCTGGCTCCATAAAGAGCGACAGGAAGCGTTGGCTGGAGCCGTCTATAGCAGGTGGTCCCCACAGGAGATCAGAGAGCCAGCTATAATCTGCCTGTGATGGTGCTGAGAAGGATAATTTCCTTGGGCCGGCTTCAATTGACGGAGCAGATGTTGACCCACACCAGGTCTCTCTGGGGTTTTGTAATTCGTGTCACTACGTGAGACAGTCACCCAGGGATACAGATGACCCTCCATGCAGACACCGTGGAGCAAAGGAGGGATTTGTGTGTGTCCTGCATTGAGGTGTGCTTAGCATTCACCCCAAGGAGACCCCCTTCCTGGGCTCTACAGTGTGTGGTCACCCCGAGCAGGCTATTAAAATCTGTTAAGTTCGCCGGGTCCTCTTACAAAGGGGTGTGTCTTCCTCTCTCACCAGGACTTGGTACCTAAGCTGAGGGGAAGGAAGGAGAGCATCTTTGGGCTGCTGGGGGGCCCAATTCTGGGGACCCCTTTTAGGAATATCAGTCATCCTAGCTCCTCAGAGAAGGGACCTTGAAATCACAGAGTCTTAGGGTTGTAAAGTTAAAAGGGATGTTTGCATTGGGCCATTGTACCCATCTGACACCAGCAGCCAGCTGTCTAGGGCCCGATTCTGAGGTGGCAGGAATGTGGGGCCCCTCTGGGGCTCCAGGGCAGCTGCTCAGGGGGCTCTCTTCTGGACCAGGGGCTTCTGCTGCTTTGCATCTTCCAGGCAACTTGGCGCTGACATCAGTGTGAGGTGGGCTGTGTGAAAGAAATAGAGCCTGGGGTGTCTCAGTCTCAGGGAGGCATCTGGGAAGCCCGCAGGTACCTGGAAGTCCAGATGCCTCTTTTTCCCTGACACAAAAGTGTGGGTGGGAGAGCCTTCTCGGTGTGTCTAGACCTGATTCCATTTCTGTCTTGACCTGACATTTGGGCAATGTAGGCCTGTGGAAATACGTTCAGGAGAAGAATGATGATCATAGCTTATTCTTTAGTTTTCAGTGGTGGCTTATTCTACTAGTGGATGACTCAGGCCTCTTCCTTCTCTGGTTGCCTGTATTAATTTTTTCCTCTTTGTTTTTCCAATAATGGTTAGGAGGCAAACCGCCATTACACGGTGCCTTTCATCAGCTGGCAGGATTGTACGTGCTGTTTAGGCATCTTTGCGGATGCAAACCCCTGAATGTCAGGCCCCTGAATGTCACCAGGCAGACAGTGAAGTAAATCAGGGGTGAGGCTGACTTGCAAAGCTGATCCGGGACGGCCACCAGCCCAGGGGTTCCTGAGTCCTTAAAAAATGCAGGTCATGAGTACATGGTTATAGTCTCCTTTCTGCTTTTCTGTATGTTTAAAATGCTTCGCGATGAAAGTGCTTGTTATCTGGCCGTGTAGGAGGCATGTGGGGAAGGAGCACCCTGGGCAGCTGAGCCTGGCGTGGCAGGAGTCCAGCAGGCAGGCTGAGCCTCCGGAGGGACCGGGCAGCCTGGGGCTGATGGGCTCTGCCCGGCCTCTCCTCGCACAGCCCCTGCCCGCTCTCTCCCGCCCTCCTCCCCAGCGACAGTGGGGGCCTGCCGCCCAGATGTGAGATGAGCACCCGCACTCTGTGTGGCCCTGAGTCCTCCACACTGTGGGGCGGACCGCCTGAACTTTCCCGGGTATGATGGGGGTCTGCTCGTTTCAGATTTCCTGCGGTCCTGGGGTTTCTCAGGGGGCTGGGAAGTGAAGGCGGTAACACAACTGGGAGGAGAGAAAGGCTGTGGTCCCCACGCCTTTGGGGGAGCCAGTGCGCCGTATCCACAGCAGACGGGACAGCGTGAAGGCAGACAGCCTTCTAACCGCGTGTGGAAGTGGCGTTGACATAGTTTGTAGGCCTTGGGGTTCCGGGGCAGGGGCTGGGAGATGAACTTCATACAACAAAGAGGCCTTGTGCTCGCAGGGACAAATCTTGAAGCATCTTCTCATGGAACTTGGCAACAGTGCTGACAGCTGAAGATGAAAAACGTATTACAGAAAGATAAACCAGTGACTTCAGCTGCTAAGAATAAATGCAGCCACTCCTGCCTGTGACCTCCCAGTTCTGCATAAATCAGTTTCTTGATGATTTTTGTCCATTTCCCACATGCATAATAAAAAGTTTAGGCCATGCACCTAGGTTAACCCTCCTTCTTTCATATTTTTCAAATAAAGGGGGCGCATATTAGAAAGCAAACACTTCTTTTCCTTCTCTTCATATTGATAGAGGAAGCAGGAAGCTGTAGACTCTAAAGTATGAATTTAAATCAATGTAGCCCAGTCCATACTGGCACAAAAGATATCAAGTGGGGACCTCCTATTGACAAACTTTGTTTTATATGTTAAACTTATGAAATGCCTCCCCAAATTATACATATGATTAGTTAAATTCTTCTGGTTGTATTGTTTCTGTCTAAAGTTAAGGATAAACTTTGAACTCTATGTCTCACGCTTTATTTTTTACCTTGATGAAAACCTTAATTCTTGAAAAATGAAATTAGAATTTAAATGCTTTTTTCTTAGCTTGGTCCTAAAAATCAGCATGCTACTCTCTTAAAGAACTTCAGGTAAAACCCAAACTGAAACAAAACAAAAAATTCACCAGACCAACCCTCTATTATTTCCTAATTAAACTCCCTCCCTCATTGCCTTAATTCCATGGATCCAGAGTACAACGAATTGAGTTGCACTTTTAGGTACCTAATGAAATATTAGTACTTTTTGAATGTATTTGTCAGAGATGTATTATTTTAGACTATAATGGAAAAGGTGGGCTGTGACATCATGTGTAGAGGCACCAGAAATTTGAGGGTGCCTGTAACCTGCCCTCCCTGCAGGGGTAAGTTTCTGGGAAGGGCTGTGGTGACAGACATGTGTAGACGGCTCTTATCAGCTTTCTGGCATCTGAGGGAGCTCATTTGCTAGGTTTATAAGCTCACAGACTCCTCCTGGACTATCTATGTTGTGCAAATAGCAAGATTTCCTTCCTTTCGGAGGCTGAATATTCTCTTGGATGTATGTACTGCGTTCTTCATCTAGTCACCTGGCAGTGAACTTGAGCTGTTTCCAGGATGCGGGTATCGTGACTACCATTGCAATGAACATGGGAGTGTAAGCATCTCTTCGAGATTCTGATCAATTCTTTTGGACAAACACCCGAAAGTACAATTGCTGGATCTTTTAATTTTCAAAAGACCCTCCATACTGTTTTCCACAGTGGCTGCACCAATTTACATTCCCACCAACAGTGGGCAAGAGTTTCACATTCTCCACATCCTGGCCAACGCTTGTTATCTTTGGCTTTTTAAAAGACTGGGCATTCTGACAGGTGCGAGGTGATATCTCATTGTGGTTTTGATTTACATTTCCCTGAGATTAGTGATGTCGGCCATTGTACGTCTTCCTTAGGAAACTGGGAGTTGTAGAACGTTTGAGTTAAACTGTCCCAGGCGTTCAATTGATGGGTGCAGCTCAGGTGTAGCAAGAAACTGGGCTGCGTGAACAAACTGAGCCACTCGCTGCCTCCTTCTGGAGGGAACTCCAGTTCCACTCTGGCTCCTGTGCTCCTGGACACAAGACTGCGATTTGCTCATGGCAGGTACCAATGAGCACATACTCTGCATGCAGAGCTGAGCCGTGCGCACAGGGCTCATGATCACTCCCCAGGGAACGTGGCCGGCCAGCGTCAGCCCCATAGTCAGCGTGGCTCCAGTTCTTTGTCCCTGGCCTGGATGGAGTGGAGGGCACACCCATCTGGCTGGGGGGTGCCAAGTGAGGCTGGGGAGCTTACATCCTGGGAGAGAGGTTCGGTTCCTTGGATGAGGAGCCAAATTGTTCTAGTGGAGAAAAAGATGAATTTCACCAGAAGTGAGTTTAAAAATCCACACCACGTACGAGTGCGCACAAAGGAAAAGATTCAACAGGTCTAGCTCGGTGGGGAGAATTGCAACTAGGAAAAGACTCCTGCTTTCAAAAGCCAGTACATTATGTTTCCATTACAACCACTTTTGATCTGATTCCTACAGTATTAGCTCTAACTTCAGTGTTTGCATTTTAAAAAAATTAAGCTAAAAAGAGACTGGAGAGCCCTGGCTGGTGTGGCTCAGTGGGTTGAGCACTGGCCTGCAAACCAAAATGTCGCTGGTTCAGTTCCCGGTCGGGACACATGCCTCGGTTGTGGGCCAGGGCCTGGTTGCAGGCAGTAGATCAATGTTTAAAAAAGAAAAAGAAAAAGAAAAAGGAATCAGGAGAGAGAAAAAAAATGAAAGGAGATGAAAAATAGCCCCTGTGTAAGAAAGAAAAAGAATAGAAGGGCAAAAAGGCTTGAGAAACCTTGTGTCCATTTCACATGAAAAAAAGAGATATGATGTAAATATAATATAAATAAACATCATGTCTTAAAGTAGTGGTTGACAGTATTCAAAGAATAAGTACCAAGGATTCTGCTTGCCCTGTATTAAATAAAAATTATTAAGACCAACCCAGAAGCCAGGTGGAGTCCTGCTAAGGGAAATAAGACACAGAAAGACAACTGCTGTAAGATCTCACTTCTATGAAGGGGGGCCCATAGAAAAGCCCATAATTTATTTATAAAAAACTATGTATTCTTACATGTTTAAACTTCAGTCACCTTCAAAGTACTGTCCATTTGGTGTAACACATCTATCGAGATATTTTTTACAATTGCTCAAAACAATTTTCGAACTTGTCGATTTTGATGCCTTTTAGTGCTTCTGGTTTTTTTTTGTTTATTTGTTTCACCTGTTGTACATTAGCAAAACGTTTCCCTTTGAGGAATTTTTTTCATCTGTGGAAACCAAAAAAAGTTGGTTGGGGTGAGATCGGGTGAACAGGGAGGGTGGGGCATTGGGGGTCATGCCATTTTTGGTCAAAAACTGCCGACACTCAGCGCAGTTTGGGCAGGTGTGCTCATAAAAATCACCCACCGTGAAAGGAGTAAATGCATTGAAAGAGTCAACAGTGTGGTGATCAAAAGAGGGAGAAGGGCATAAGGGAGTCAAATGGTAATAGAAAAAATACTATAAATTTCAATACTATATATTTCAAAAAGATAAAATTAAGACAAAATAAAAGGAAAACAAAAGAGACTCAAAAAATGTACTGAAGCTGAAGGCAGCCTGCCAGAGCAATGCCGGCTGGTCACCAACACAGGTGGGTTCCTAGAACGCTCACCTAGCGGGGGGAACCAGTATCGCAAGGGGCCCGCCTTCCAGAAAACAATTCCATTTTACGTTCCCCCATGCGTATGTGGAACGTGAAAACACCAAACTCCTAGAAGCAGAGAGTAGAGTGGAGGTTACGGGGGACTAGGAGGGTTGAATGTTTGTGTCCCCAAATTCGTATGTTTAAACCCAATCTCCAGCGTGATGGTGTTAGGAGGGGAGGCCTCGGGGAGGTGATGAGGTCGTGAGGGAATGGGGCCTCACCCCCTCCCACCATGTGAGGGCACAGTCAGCAGTCTGCAACCTGGAGGTGGGCCCTCAGCGGGCACGGAATGTGCCAGGGCCTTGACTTTGATCTTGACCTTGGACGTCCAGCCTCCGCAGCTGTGAGGAAGACATTTCGGTTGTTCGCAAGCCTCCCAGCCTTTGGTATTTTGCTGTAGCAGCCAGAAAGGACAAAGATGCTCCCTGTTTCTGCGTTGTTACCTTTCAAATACTAGAAATCATTACTATTTTCCTTCCACCTGAATCAAGGTGATGGCACTGTCCCGGCTGAGGTAACCTGTACATGCCACGTGCCAAACCCAGCGCATAGTTTCCAGGCGTTATCTTACTGGACCGACTTCTTTCACACCCTCACGATCTCCCTCAGTCTTCCGGGCCCCCCTCTTCCATCTCCTTCCCGGTCACCTCCTCTCTCCACGCTCCAATGCTGTGTGTCACAGGCCTGTCTCGCCTCCTTGCTTTGCCCGCCTGCAAAATGTTCTCTCTAGAGAATTGGATTTTCTGAGCTCATTTTACCCGAAACCCAAATAAATGTTGATGGGCTTTCCCTGATCACCTCACAAACTTGGAATGTATTTTAACCATCTCTGAACATCTTCTCTAAGTGCCAAGGGTCTAAAGCTGACTTTGTCTTCCCTTCAGAATGGTTCCTCTTCCTTCTGTGGCCTCTGCTTCATTTGGTGACACTGTACGTGCCTCACGCAGGCTGGAAATCTAGGGGCGCCTGCCAGGCTTTCCTCTTCCTCTGTTCCCATGTAGGGCCGGTTTCTCAGCTCTTCCACCTCGACTTGCTAACGCTCTCTGCGCTATTGCTCTGCATGCGCCCCAGGGGCTCTGCCTGGCCGGGTGTCCGCCCCCTGCCTGTTGATGGCCCTGCTGCTCTCTCACTCCTTCCCCTAGCCCTCCACTGGGCTCCTTTCTCCACACGTCACTGGAGACGTCTGAAAACACGTAACAAGGTTGCTCTTGTTCTTAGAAACACTTCCCATGGCTTCTCATCCTCTCTAGCAGTTGACTCAAAAAGAGTAGGGTAACCCTGGCTGGTGGCACAGTGGATAAGGCGCCGGCCTGCGAACCCAAAGGTCGCAGGTTCGATTCCCCAGCCAGGGCACATGACCAGGTTGCAAACCAGGTCTCCAGTCAGGTCTGTGGCTGGAGGCAGGTGAAACGCAACCATTCATTGATGTCTCTCTCCCTCTCTGCCTCTCTTCCTTCCCCTCTTTCTAAAAATAATGAAATAAAATCTTCAAAAAAAAATCTAAAAAAAAAGAGTAGGGAGTCCCCCGTGCCTTTGGAAAGTTTATGAGATGTATGCAGAGACAGACATTTTGAAGACCATCGTTAAGATTTCAGAGAACACCCTTTCTGAGCCCGTGGCGAAGAGGTCCAGTCTGCAGGCTCAAGTCCCTTCACAAGGTGGGGAAGACCACCCTGCTCCAGCCGGAGCCTGCCATTCTGCCTCCCCTTCCACACTCCAGCCGCCCACCTCGCGGCTGCCTCACACCCACGCTGTGCCAGCCCCCAGGCTGCCCAGTGTGCTGCGTTTGCCTGGAAGTGCTTCCTTCCCCCATTCCCCACTCTTCAGTCAACGCACACAACCCCCTCCTCCGGGAGCATTCTTTGAGTCCTTCCTTCTCCCCACCATTTTCACTCTTTTGGTTGAGTTCATTGTGTTGTCAGAATAAATAAAATAGAATGACACAGCAGTTAAATAATTAGAAAATCATTCAAAGTAATGACAAGCTTCGTCTTAATGCTAACAAAGGAAGAAGTATCTTCTTATCTTTCTTAATGAAGGAGCTGCTGCAACAGAACCAACGTTTTCTGGAGTTTTCCGCAGTGGGACCAAATAAAAGAAGACTTCGGTTTTCAGCGCTTCAGGTCGCTCCTTGGTTGGGCAGCATTGGGTTTATGTATTTACGCACGACTAGTCACTGAAGTAGAAAATTGCATACAGCTGTGAATGCTGGGAGCAACTGCCTAACCTAGAAGAGTCAACATTATTCTCAGCAAATGGACAGGAAAGGGTAATGAAAAATGTGGACTCATAATTATTCTCTCAGGTCAGCAGCTCCTCCAAATCACTGTAAAAGTTGATGCCACACTGCTCTTAGCATGTGCTGTAGCCCGGGAATGGCACGGGCTCTCTGGAGGGTCCTGGGAAGGGTGGTGACAGATGCTGTCAAAGACAGAAGACACATTTAGAAATAGACGGAATTCTTTTATGACAGAATAAGAATAAAAGGCTGTAGAAAACGACCCAAGGGTGAAAGAGTCACAGAAGCAAACAGAGAAACCATTATTAGGAAGGCAGAAGGGAATGGGACATTTTAATTAAAATGACTGAACCAAGTGCAGAATTTTCAGAAATTGTCTCCAGGCATTTGATGTTCGGCACAAAAATAGCCATGGCATTAGGTAGTAGGTCCCCAAGCATTTGGGAAGTAGTGATAGCTTGAATTGTGAGGCAGCAGGGGTATTTTCACTTCTGCTCTCCCATGGTCAAGGCTGACCTTGAGTTTGGCACCAAACCCCTGTGGGCGCTGGTGTCGTCATCTGTCAAATGGGGGAGTTGGCCTGAGCCTTTGCAGACATTCTTCCTAACTTGGCGATTCTGTGTGTCCTGACTCTATAGATGGAATTGCACAGCCCCAGGCGGGCAGTCTGAAAATACACTGTTAAATGAGATTAAAACTAGACAAGCTAACAGAATTAGAAGTGTCTCAGTTGAACACAACAGGGTTGACCTTTAGCCAAATTAGGAAGGAGGTGGTTTTACTTTAATTTTATTTTACTTGCTCTTTGCCCTTTGGCTGGAGCCCTGCTGCCCTGGCACACCAGACTCCTGTTGCCCCTCTGGCCCCCAGGACTCCACAGGACCACCCAAAGGAGCCAGATGCTGGGCTCCATCCTGACACTGACCCGTGTTCTCCAATCCCTGGAGACCCCACATTTACGTCTCTGTGCATTGCCAGGAGGTGCCAGGTAGGTGGGCTGGTGGTCGGAGAGCCATCCCCTGTCGCAGCCAGGTCGCCTCTTCCCTGAGCGGGATGTAACACAAAGGCAGGCCCGTGTTTGGTGGGGGCCAAGTACCCTTGGGTGTCTGAAAAGAAATCTTCGATAACAGCCTTGACCTCCCAGTTCTGTCCCTAACTAAGTCTGTTTCTTTCTTTGCATTTCAAGCACCTTTACAAGCAAGTAGGAGAGTTGAGGGTCATTCTCTTCTGATCTTAGAAGGGTGCTGGGATGTCCCAGTGAGGCAGGAGGCATGACGTTGCTTAGTAGTCTGCAGATCCTTCCCTGGTAGTGGGCAATGGTCCTGTCGTTACTGTCACCCCAGGCGGTGGGTGTGGCAGGTGTATAATAGATTGATGAGGGAGGCCAGGTACATGTCTAGAGCCCTGCTTCTAAGTTGCTGCCCCCCACCCCCCGAAAATGATACACAGGAATAAAGTGAGATTCCTCTCCCTCCTGAATCACATATGTAGCTATGTTTATTTTGCTCCAGCTCTGTGCTATTGACTTTATATAGCGGAGTTTCCCATGTGGCAGGCTGGGAAAGGACTGGAGAGCTGTAGGAATTTGTTCCGGGGTGCGTGGCTGGTATGCTAAGGAGCAAGATGATGGACCATGTCCTGTTTGCCACAGTCTGCAGTCTGTCCCTGCTGTCCCCGAGGCTGCTTCCACTCTAGTTCCAGGCATTGTGCCCAAAGGGAGAGCTGTGTGGCCCTGCAGAACCTTTGACCATGTGGTAGGTCAGATATATTGTGGCCTCAGGGCCTTGACACTTGCTGTCCCTGGGCCCTGTGCTTTGCTTCCTGTGGTTATTGAATGGCTCCTCCTTTCTTGACCCAAGGGTCCCTTCTCAGCGAACCCTTCAGAGCCTTGGCACTGCGGCGCCCCACCCCGCCCTACCCAGCGCATGGGCCCTTCCCTTGCGCTGCAGCTCTGCACCCGCTGACCGTGGCCCCCGGGGTCACTCCCGCTCTCTGAACTTAGAAACTGGTTCAGGTTCCAGCAGCGAGGGCTGTGGTTTCCTACTTTATTGTGTCTGTTATCTCTCCTCCACTATCTCCATGAAAGCAGTTACTTTTTTCCTGTTTTGTTCACTGCAGACCGCCAGCCCCTGGGTCAGCGCCTAGCATGGGCTTGGTGCTGGCAGACACGTGCTGCGTGAGTTTGGGCACCCACAGCTGAGGCTGAGCGGGCAGGACTCGGGGCAGGAGCTCAACAGCCAGGGAGGCTGTGAAGAGAGCTGAGCCTGAAGCTCCTCAGGGCACTGGGGTGTCCGTTGCTGCAGCCTGGAATGGTATGTCCCCTAGATGACACGTCCCCTCTGCTGCCACAGGAAGGGGGTGTGCAGGCACAGAACCAGCCCACAAAAGCAGTGTGGCGTCCACATGGCACTCAGAGAGGAGGCATCGCTCAGGCACTCACAACTTTGGTCTGTAAATTGGTCTTGAGTCCTGGGGCACATCTGACACGTGGCATCGGTGGTTCTGGGCTCAGAGGCCAGTGAGATAAATTGGGGACAGCAGCTCTCCAGGGCCCAGGGGCCCAGGTGAAGTCAGCCTCTTGTGCCCCAGTTCCCTGATTCCGTCTCTAGGATGTCACTGTCTCTAGGTGACCTAGGGGCGTGCTGTGCCCGTGACTGGTGAGCACTTGCTGGGGGGCAGTGCTGGAGAGCAGGTGCCCTGGATCAGAGTCCTGGGTCAGCGCCTGGCTCTAGCACTAGTCCAGCATGACAGTGGTCACCTTGCTTAGAGTGCCCTGTGCCTCCATGTGCCTCATCTTCCCCCTGGGACAACCGGGAGGATTAAATGAATTAAGATGTGTCAGGTCCCTGGAGCTGGGCCTGGAAGATGGGGCGAGCTTACCCGAACGCACAGGAGGGTGTCTGGGAGGTGGGGGTGCTTGCTCCTGGTTTGGGAGAGACGGCAGAGTGAGAGGATGGGAGCGCAGTCTGAGAAGAGTTCCAGTAGCTGTTCTGAGACAAAGGAGCAGCCCCTGGGGCACCTGTTAGACAGGACTGCCCTCAACGCACCCGAAAGTAAACCATCTGGTGATTAACACAGGGCAGGTGTCCTGCCAGGCGGTGCAGTGGTTGGAGCGCATCCTGCGCACCAAAGGTTGTGGGTTCGATCCCTGGTCGGGGCGTGAATGGGAAGCAACTGAGCAATGTTTTCTTTCGTATTGACGTTTCTCTCCCCATCTCTCTGGAATCAGTGAACAGGTCCTCTGGCGAGGATTTAAAAAACAGGCAAGGGAAGGACTGAGTTAGTAACTAATGGAAACACATGCTTGGTAACTAGATCATTTGGTGAAGATCCCCATTCCGGAGAGGGAATTTTCCCCCGGAGAACTGGACTCCTAGCAATGATTTTGGAACGTGTGTCTGAGTGTGGTCGTCTCTTCACTGATGCCGCAAGGCCCTATGGGTTGGGTCAGATGGACACGTGAGTCCTGAGTCCTCTGTGGGCACAGTGGAAGGTCACTGCAGACTCGGGTATTCTCACTTATGAGAATTCTCTCCCATGGCACTGGCTGCGTTTGCCCGTCGGCTCCTGTGCTGCCTGGCCGGGTGTTCGCTGTGATGCCAGGTTCTGTGCTGTCTTTGCTCTTTCCCTGCGTCAGAGGACGTGGGTCAGAGGGCATTGCAAGGAGGCAGGAAACAACTCTGCACCATGTTGTCCTCTTCTCCCTCCCAAGAGAAATCATTTGTTTTGCAATTTCTTCTCCAAACTACCATCGTCCTCTCTGCTTGTCATCACTGGCCGTAAATCCACTTCACAGAGCTTCAGTCACTCATGGACTGGTTAGGACACCCAAGTTAAAAAAAAAACAATCGTATTCCTTTCTCTCTCTTTGTCTTTTTTTTAAGATGAAAAAAAAAAAATCCTGTTGGTTTGCCCATGGCTTGTTTGTTCCTTTCCTGTTAGTTGCCTTTGAGATCATACTGGGCAAGGCTGAGATTAGAACATTCATCTTCCACTCAACCCCATGAATGAGAAATTTACCAATTCCCTGAACAGCTCTGTTTATAAAAATTGGTGAGGTTTGGGGCCAGGTTCTTTCAGAAAGAGCCTCCCATTGTAAGAATTTAAGATTCTAATGATCTTTGAGTCATAGTTTATATAGATGGGGCCAGAAGCCAGAGTCCCCCTGGGGTTGACAAGACTTCAGTCTTTAAAAAATGAATTGTCTTTGGGGGGAATGGGTGGGTGGGTGGGGGGACAGAGGGGAGCAAAAAGGGGATGGATGTAATACAACAACAATAAAATTAAAAAAAAAAAAAAATGAATTGTGAACCCCAGCGTTCGGGCCCAAGACAAGGTGCTTGGTAAGATGCCCCCCCCCCCCCCTTTCTGTACAAGCTAAGTACACAGTGATGTTTCTGGATTCAAGAATTCCTAGTACACACACACACACTCCCCATTTATCCAGCGGATCACCGGGAAAAGACCTGCAATTTCAGAGCAACTGTAACCTTGAAGGTATGAGAGGATACGATGAAAGGTGAATGAAACAAAATGAAACACAAGGAGAAAAAGCGGGGCAAAAAAATAAACACACCTTCAGTGAGCGGTGGGACAATTCACTCCTGCAGGTGCAGTTGGAGTTTCTGAAGGAGAGAAGACAGAAAAAATAGTTGAGGGAATAATGGCCAAACACCCCCAGATTTGGTGAAAGCTATACATGCACAGCTGGAAGAAACTCAGCGAGCCCATCACTGGCGTTGGGAGAATAGCTCAACATTACCCAACGTCATTGGCGAAGTGCTGGTGAGCAAGGTTAGTGAGACCGTCTCACGACTTCCTCCTAAGCAGCAGGAGCCGTGTGTCCCCTGCAACAAGAACGAACTTGGTTCTCCTTTGGGAAAATGACAGCCAGGATGGGTCCCATCCTTGAGGAGAGGTGGCTTCACAAACCGGAACCTCTGAAGTGTCCGAAAGTGTGGGTGCCATAGTGAACTGCGCAGGAGTGACTGCAGCGTGGAATACAGACAAACGGAGAGGAAGTCAGTAGATGATGGAACATCAGGTTACAGATGTTTCCGGCTGTCTTTTAGACTCCTGGGGTTTTAGATTCACGTTCAGCTTTGGAATGCAAAGATGAAGGTTCCCTGAAAGTTGGGGTCTACGTGCCTGCTGATGGCTCAGAGAAAATAACCTCGTGATATATTCAAGTTCCTTTTCTCTAAAATAACCAAACCAAACCACAACAATAATAGTAACAGCAGCAAGAAAAACCCGAACACTTGGAAATTTTGCTATTCACCTTTAGCTCTTTGCAAAACACAACATCCTTCAACTTTATAGTAGTATACAGTCTTTCAAGAGCAACATGGGTTTGATTTAAAAGCTAAAGTGTCAACTCAAAGATCAAAATAACGAAGAAACTGCCCTGGCTGGTGGCACAGTGGATAAGGCACCAGCCTGCAAACCCAAAGGTTGCTGGTTCGATTCCCAGCCAGGGCACATAACCAGGTTGCAAGCCAGGTCTCCAGCCAGGTCCGTGGCTGGAGGCAGGTGAAAGGCAACCACCCATTGATGTCTCTCTCCTTCTCTGCCTCTCTCTCTTCCCTTCTCTAAAAATTAAAAAAATAATAACGAAGAAGCTTCCAGATGGCTGTCTCTTTATCTCTCTCAGCAAAAATTTCTCCAGGAGGCTAGGAAATCTTGAATTAGAAATGCCTTTGACCTAATGGGGAGATGGGAACATATAGTAACATGAAAAGAGAAGTGATTGACTTCAATTGCTTTTCCCGTTCACCACAGAAGTTCTGGCTGTAGTGAACGGTGGGTGGGGAGCAGGAGTGAAAGCAGGGGGAGGGGCCAAAAGTGCGAACAAAAGCCTGCGGCTTGGTTCAAATATGTTCTGAAATGGTTACAAGGAACCATCAGTGGATGTCAGTGGCCCGTGGCCTGGTCAGACTTGCCTTTGGTATTGGTGTTTTTTTCAGTCTTTTTTCTTTGCTTTTTAGTTTTGAAAGTTTCTGTTGACATATCCTCAATATGTTCACTGATTGGTTTCTCAGCTACTAATGAGCCTGTCGAAGGCATTCTGCATTTCTGCTACGGGGTTTTTGATGTCTTTCTGATGCTTTCTAAGGATTTCCATCTTTCTCCTTACAATACCTGTCAGTTCTTGCATGTTGTCTTGTTGTTGTTGTTGTTAGAATCCTTTCCTTATTGATCCTAGTTGTTTTAAATTCGCAGCTGACACTTGAGGGCCTGGTTCTGATGTTTATTTTGTCTTTTCAAATTGTATCTTTCGCCTTCTAGTATCTTGTAATTTTTGTTGAAAGCCAGGCATTATGCATCCAGTGCTGGTTCCCGCTGAGGTTTTGTTTGTGGGTTTCTGCTTTGGTAAGTTGTGATTTTCTGTGTCTACCTGTCTGCCCTGTGATTTCATCTCTGATGGCTCTGAGGAGACCTGTTGATTTCTGTTTGTTCAGCTTTTCACGTGTCGGTAGGACGGAGTGACGACTCCCAGGTTCCCTATGTGCCGTGCATGTGAGAAGCTTGCTCGGTGCGTGCACGGCGGAGGGGGCAGGTAGGGAGACCAGTCAGGAGGGTTCGTGGTTGCCCTGCTGAGAATGGTCCCTGAAGAAGGGGAAAGAGTTAGGCAGGGAGAGAAGACAGAATTTGGGCTCTCAGGCTGGAAGGGTTGGAAAACTGACTGAAAAGCAGGCGGCTGCAGTTCTCCTAGGTTTCTAGCCCAGCTGATGGGCAGATGACCCGGCAGGAAATAGGAAGATGGGGTAGATTTTCTGGGTTCATAGAGGATGGAAAGTTTAATCTTGGCACAAACATTGAGCTGGTTTGACCTGTGTTGGGTCTTTTCTTTTTCTAGTTTTGCAATTCCGATACCTACTGATGGGAGGTCATCTTACAATGTGCCCCATTCTACGTTAACAAAACGTATGACGTGGTGGCAGGAGCCTGGGATGGGAAGGGAAGGGAAGAGATGTTCTGGTTTGGCTCGGTCCCTGACTAGCTGAGCTGCCTGCTGCTGGGGTACCCTCCTCTTCCTCCCTCTCTGTAGGCACGGACGTCTCCTGGCTGCCTATGAAAAATAAAAACATCTACGCTCGGCCCGGGTTTACTGAATCGGGATTTCCCAGGGGAGAGTCCAAGGATTTCTATGTAAATTAAAAAAAAACGTTTTGATGTATGTTAAAAGGTACAGAGCAGATGCAAAAATCATACCAAAAAATCCCTACAAACCTCACCTGGATGGGCTAAATGTTAGCATTTTACTGCATTCACATTCGCGCTCTCAGCCCACACCACACTGGCCCCACATGTGCGCACACAGTATGCGTCTCTTGGTGTGGACGTCTTTTCTGAACCATGAGAGACAAAGTCACTGACGTCAGACATGAGGTCCCTTTACCCCTAAATGTCCTGGTTTTCTAAAAATCAGGACTTATACAATATACTGACCAAAATCAAGGAGTTTGCATCAATAAATACTATTCTCCTGCGCTAGACTAGGAACCACTTACTATTTAATTTAAAAACGTATTCAGGTTTTGCCAAGACTTACTTTATAGACAAAGTAAACCCAAGGCCTCGCACCCCAGGGCCACGTCTCGTTAGCCTGTCCATCTGGAACGGTTCTGAGGAACTGTTTATTTTTAGTGATGCTGGCCTCATGGAAGAGTGCAGGTCAGCGATTTTGCAACATGTCCTTCACTTCGGGTGTGTCACGAGTCTCATGATTGGATTTGGATCATGTGCTCTGGGCTGTCGCTGTGTCTTTCTCTGTGGGTTGAGCCCCAAGGGCCCTGCAGTCAGTTCTGTTCCCGATGATGGCAACTTTGGTCATTGGTTAAGGTGGTTCCTGCCAGGTTGCTCCACCGTAAAGTGATTTTATCCCTTGTAATGAGTAAGTGTCTTGTACAGAGAGGTTTTGAGACGCTATCAGTTTCCATTGGCTTTGGCATTCACTGACGGATACTCTCTACTCTTAATAGGGGGTCCAGGGGGTCCCAGTGAGCTGGCCTGGCTGGTTTGAGGGCCAGTGTGTGGCATCCTCCAGGTTCACTGGGTGACAAGCTCTGTGGAGGTAGAGCCTTGTCCCTGTCCCTGTGCTATCCCAGTGTTGGCCTAGCATCCCGTTCCTAGTAGGCATTCAATGAGAGGAGAAAAAGAAACCCAGAAACAACCGTAGCTTCTCTCGGGTTGTGTCATCATTAGTAAAATGAGGGAGACAACCAGTCGTAACTGTGGTATTTTTTGATTGTATGAGTTTCCACTTTCCCAAGTGAGACGGCAATTCCATTATACAGTGATTTCTTCAACATGGGAGATGGCAGTTATCTGTGTCACGGAACTAAAGAAACAAAGACATGTTCTACGGCTCAACACATGTCACAGGAAATTAAGGTTGAAATGAATTTCTTCATTCAGGCTCATCCAATCGCACCTTGCACGAGTTGGGCACATCGGTAGATGTTGGGAATGCAGCAGTGACAAGATGGCGACAGCGTGTCGCCTGGTGATGCCAGAATAGCGCTTTTCTCAGCTCTCCCTGGTCAAGCGGTTGGTGATGGGCAGGGACAGACCTGCACAAGTGACCTCCCTCCCTGCGCTAGTTAACCCCGGTGCAGCGAAGCCCTGAGTAGACACCTGGCAGGAGCACTGGGCCCGCGTAGGTACCGTGTAGAAAAAGGAGCTCTCAGTTACAGAGAAGCAGACGCAATTCAGAGTTGCTTGCGAAATGCGGCTCCAGCACGACTCATCTGAACTTTTTACGTATTCGTGTTGTAGAAAACTCACTTTGCTGTGTTTTTAAAGGAATGAGTCTGATCAGAGCCTGTTTATTTCTCAAACCAGCCTAGGGGAAAAGCCAAGATAAACTCTTGATACTTTCTGATTCATGAGTAAACCGAAGCTGCTTATAGACAGATGAACCTTCCAGAATAAAACCAGTGAGGTCATGATAGTAAGTTAATTACCGCAGTGCTGATGTGTGTGCAGCGTAGTTTAAATGAGTGAATGAATGTCCTACAATAAACATCTTATAACAAATATAGTTTTCTAAAATAAACAAAATAGCAGGAAAATGCAGTTCTCCGTAAACAACCACGCAAAGCAGGCATAGCAGAGAGATGAAGGGGTGCATTCCAGAACAAGTAATAATAAGGCTTTCAGAATTTATCAACAGATGTCACAGGAGAATGTTTGCAAACAAATGAGCCTAGACTCAGTTTGGCGGGCTAGAGAATAAGGATTTGTCAAAGTGGTTAGCGTTCAGATCCTTGAGCGTCCTTGAGGTGTTGGACTCAAACGTCCTTCCCCTTCTGCGGTCACTTTGTAGTGAGACGTAACTGTGAGCTCAGTGCCTCGTGTTCTCAAAATAATTGAGTCAGCAGTTTTCTCGTTGTCTTAAGATCTGTTGAAACGTGTAGCCTTTGCTTTCGACTGTATTCTTAACCAACGTGGACTATAAAAAGATAGAATTGATTGTCTTTGTTTCTACACACCACGTTTATTGATAGGTAGATACCCTACTTCGTAAGCCCTGAGCACTCCTGTTCAGTGGAGGTTAACTATTAGTCACCATTCACGCTAAGGGAATATAATTTAATGTCGGCAGCTTTTCTTGGGGGTCCTTGGCTTTTCCCCTCTGCCGTCTCTGTCCCTTATTCCTTTCTGTTCTCTGACTCACTCCGACTCAGTCTTCCAGGACATTTGTCTTTGAAGACTTGCTTCGCCGCTCCCAGTGAAACTCAGCTTTTCAAGCTCCTCGCTTCCACAAGGGCCACGTTATGTGCTGCTGTGACTGTCAGCTACAGCGTTTGCTCCCTGGTGGCGGACACCCTGCCTTAGTGTCTGTCAGCTACAGCACTTGCTCCCTGGTGGCGGACACCCCGCCTTAGTGTGTCAGCTACAGCGTTTGCTCCCTGGTGGCGGACACCCCGCCTTAGTGTCTGTCAGCTCCAGCATTTGCTCGCTGGTGGTGGACACTCCGCCTTAGTGTGTCAGCTACAGCATTTGCTTGCTGGTGGCGGACACCCCGCCTTAGTGTCTGTCAGCTACAGCATTTGCTGCTGGTGGCGGACACCCCGCCTTAGTGTCTGTCAGCTACAGCATTTGCTCCCTGGTGGCGGACACCCCGCCTTAGTGTCTGTCAGCTCCAGCACTTGCTCCCTGGTGGTGGACACCCCACCTTAGTGTGTCAGCTACAGCACTTGCTCGCTAGTGGCGGACACCCCGCCTTAGTGTGTCAGCTACAGCATTTGCTTGCTGGTGGCGGACACCCCGCCTTAGTGTCTGTCAGCTCCAGCATTTGCTCGCTGGTGGTGGACACTCCGCCTTAGTGTGTCAGCTACAGCATTTGCTTGCTGGTGGTGGACACCCCGCCTTAGTGTCTGTCAGCTACAGCATTTGCTGCTGGTGGCGGACACCCCGCCTTAGTGTCTGTCAGCTACAGCATTTGCTCCCTGGTGGCGGACACCCCGCCTTAGTGTCTGTCAGCTACAGCATTTGCTGCTGGTGGCGGACACCCCGCCTTAGTGTCTGTCAGCTA
The DNA here is from genome assembly GCA_004026585.1 of Noctilio leporinus. Lineage (NCBI taxonomy): Eukaryota > Metazoa > Chordata > Mammalia > Chiroptera > Noctilionidae > Noctilio > Noctilio leporinus. The sequence goes on from PVIW01006105.1 coordinate 88,307, forward strand.
CAGCATTTGCTCCCTGGTGGCGGACACCCCGCCTTAGTGTCTGTCAGCTACAGCACTTGCTCATTCTTGTGTCCACAGCGCAATTCATGGTGTGTAAGGCATGCTTGGCAAATTAACTGAGTAGATGAAACAACCACGCAGGAGGAAAGGGGTTCCAGGACGGTGCTTGTCCGAGTGGGTGACAGTGAAGGGAGAATGACTGAGGGGGCTGAGCTCCAGGATGGGGGCCGACTGTTGGGGGAGGCGGGCAGGGACGCCCCATGGGGGAAAATTGGGACAACTGTAATTGAACAACAATACAATTTAAAAAATGATTACAATATTACACAATAAAAAGCTTCCAAGTACAGAGCGCCTGTGGGCCCCTCCCTGGTGGCCCCCGCTCGCCTCTGGCATCAGGGGGTGCGTTTGCTGCACCCCGCGGGCCGAGTAACACATCGCTGGCGGCTAAAGCCCAGCGTTGGCACTGCGCTCGCTCTGTCGTGCGGGGCCACGCATTTGGACAGACGGGTCATGGGGTGTCGTACAGACCAGTCTCTGTCCCAACGGTCCCCTGTACTCCACCTGTTTGCCCCCGTCCTCGTCGGGCGCCATTATGCGGGTGGACTTGAGAGGCTCGTTTATAGCCGAGAACTCCAGCCCCGTCTCCTGTCTGAGAAGCAGAGTGGCGGGCGTGTCTGCTTCATGTCACTGTGAGTGTCGGGAAGTCCTCATGGGAGTTTCTCAGAGTCACCTCGGGGCCTCCAAACGCGCGGGGTGCTGCCCCTTCCCTGACAACTAGAGACTTGGTGCGGGTGTTGGCATTAGGAAACTGTCCTCTGGGACACTCTGGGGCTCCCAGGCTGGCTCACTGATGTGGCATTTAAGTGTGGCTGTCCAGGGCAGGGTGGGACCCTGGAGACCTGTCCCTGATGCTGCGGCAGGGCAGAGAGTCCTTGAGGGACCCACAGGGACAGTGCCCTGTCCTTGAACTGGGCTCCATGCGAAGTTGTTTCCCACTCCTCTCCCTGCCGTGTTGGCTTGGGGAGGCCTGGCCTGCAGCGTCCAGGGTGAGGTCACGGTCAGAGAGAGCTGTGGGCGCTGGGCTCGGGCTGCCTGGCCAGACTGGGAGGGTGGGGCAGAAGCTCACGCTGGCGTCGTTATTCCAGGAAAGCCTGCTTTCCTACAGGCAAAAAGAATCACTCTGCGAGTATGACACCTCCTGCAAGCCTCCCACAGGCCCCACGCCACCTGGCAACACGGCCTCCCTGCTGGCTGGCCATCCCGCATGGGCCAAGCAGCCACCCAGCGGGGAATCCCAGGCCACAGGCTGCCTCGCAGTTGCCTGTTCTGGAGCCGCCTCGGTGGCGCGTCCTGAAGCCGACCCTGCGCCTGGCCCAGCCGATCCGGGTCTCTGCACCTTCGCGCATCCCGATGGCCGGGGCTTGGTTCTCACAGCCGGTGCCCTCCATGCAGGCCAGGTGCGTGGAAGTCTTATTCGTTCACCTCCCTCCTCACTCCCAGAGTTTGGAGCTGCTGGGCGTCCTGACATGGCAGGAAAGTGGATCAGCCTGATCTAAGATTTGCCCGGGCCCCATGATGACCTGGGCTAGGAGAGTGTACCCCAGAAATGTGATCTATCCCTTCGGGGTGTGTCTTTGCCCTCACATCCCAAACATGACCTCACCCCTGGATTTGTAGCTACTGTCACTCAGGGGTCCGTGTCTGGACAGGAATGGAGCCCACAAGGCAGGTTCACTGAGGGACCAGCAAAGTCCTTGTAAGAAAAGTGGTTCAGTGAGGACGGGTCCCTCCAGAGGGATGAGCTGTACTGAGAGTGAGTTGGTGTGTTACCTACAGTGCCCGGGTCCCACCCAGCCCTTTCCTCAGTGGGCACAGTGCATGAAGCACTGTCTCCGAGACCATGTGTGCTGTGTCCTGATCACGGTCAACTCGCCCATTCAGTCCCACGGCCAGGTGTGCTGCAGACCACGGACACATTTTGCTGAGTGACTGTCACCCGTAGGTACAAGTCAATAAAAAGGAACTATCAAGGCCCCAACAAGGCCAATATTTAGCAAGCAAGTAGGTTTTACCCACAGCTGTAGAAATGGTAGGAGGCAGCCACGGAAGAAGGGAAGGTGAGAAGTAGGGCCTGACCGCCCAGCTAGCCCAGCACGCAGCCCCTGGCATTTGGCCGAGTGTGCATGACACGGAGCAGGTCCCCTCCAGCAAGCCTTGCGGTGGGTCAAGTGGTGGAGAAGAAAGAGCTGGAGCAAAGGCTTGTGAAGTCTGTGTAGTCGGGGTAGGGAGGTTTTGTGCTCTAGAGGCTGGATGTGGGAATTAGTCAGGCGACCTGGCTTTCTCTGCAGGGAGGGTCTGAAGGGAGCAGACCAGCAGGGAGCTCACGCGGGCAGCAGGACAATGGAGTCAGGATGGGGCTCGGGAGAAGAGTCGGCCCTGAGCAGGACTAGGCCAGACGGGCCAGCACCCCAGCCGCACTGGTGCTGCGTCACTAGGCTTCGTGGCAGCTGGGTAGTCAGCTGTGTTTCATTGCTCCTGTCCCATGGCATGTTTCCACTAAACATGAGTGACAGGCTAATACAGATCTTCTCTTCTAATGGGCTAGTGGTAAAGTTGTTTTCTTTTAAAGATTTTATTGATTATTTTCAGAGAGAGGGGAAGGGAGAGAGACATCAATGTGTGGTTGCCCTTCACCTGCCTCCAGCTATGGACCTGGCTGGAGACCTGGCCTACAACTTGGTCATGTGCCCTGACCGGGGAATCGATCCAGTGACCTTTGGGTTTGCCGGCCAGTACCTTATCCACTATGCCACCAGCCAGGGCTAAAGTTGGTTACTTTTATTTTCTTTTTGCTTAGGAGCATCTGTAGAAGCTCCGCACTGAAAGAGATGGCTTGCTAGCCTGTTCCTGAGAGACTTGGAAAAAACCCAGGTTAATCATGGCAACAAGACAAGGCTCCAGGAAGGACGACAGAGAAGAATGACTACAGAAGCTTATGACACAGGTGACTGTTTTGTAACTTGCCTGCAGAACGTGATGTTGCTTGTGGTGACATCTTTTAAAAGATGCCAGAGTGGAGATTTGTATTTATTCGGCTCATGAATTGGAAGTGAGGCCTCAGGTTTATTGTTATTGCTTATGGTTTTGTTTTGACTTTCTTTTTTGGAATGATTTCTGATGTATAGACATGTTGCAAGAAGAGTATGAAGAATTTCTACCTACCCTTCACCCACTTTACCTCATTTGCTGAATTGCTCTTTTCCTGTCTCTGTCTGTCTCTCTCCCGGAGTATACATCTCCATAGCAAACAGTTAGTTTAAATGGTTTATTGACTGGAGAAGGGGGTGTGAGGTGGGATGGTGGGCATTGGGGGGAATGCTGAAGGAATTATGGGGGGCATGGAGGCCTCTTGATATGTACTGTTTAGCCTCATGATTTACAAGTCTGTGTCTTTTGAGGGAAGTTGCCCAATCTATTCTTTACAATGAACTTTCAGATTCCTCAGTCAAAGTATGTTTGTTTTCTTTGGGATGGAAATACCGTGGCAGTTTGCGGAACTGAAGGCTATTGGTTCTTCTGAAGATATCAAAAGAGGGAGGAATGTGAGGCTTTGTTTGGGGTTTTACTTGAATAAGCTCAATCTTGTGGGTTTCACATTTTATGGGTCTGTCTGCGGATGGAGTTTACTTCTGTCCCTGTGGGAGGGACACAGAGCCGGTTTACAGTGCAGGGCCACCTCTGTACGTGAGGTCAGCCCTGGCTATGGAGCATGACAGTATGGACGGAGTTAGACATCATGGTTTTCTGCATAGATTTCCGTACTGAGTGCAAAGCTTAATTACTTCAGCCTGGCACTCGAAGCCTCAACAGAGAGTACGAGGGTGACATGGCTATTATGATTTTGAACATGAAAAATCATCTTCCTAAGGGGTATTTACTCTCTGTGCTTTGGAGGCCCTCCCAGGCTATGTCAGCATGATGAATCACTCATTTAATAGTTTCTCAAACTCCTCTCAGTTTCATGCAATTGGACCTTTCCTTTTTAGAAAAAGAAATTGAGTCATTTGTCGTCATATATAGGGAAAAAAATCACTTCTGATTTTTTAAGATGGGAGACATGAAAAAATGAGAGTAGATTCTAAAGCCATTGGTAGGCTGGATTGGTTTTATGGGGTCTGGGTAAACGGAAGAATACTCGGGGTGGGAGGAACAGGGGCAGAGGGAGGGACACGCATGTCACCGATGAGACTTGGTGCAGAACAAGCGCAAGACCTGCGGGGACCCAAGTTGGCTGGCAGAGCCGAAAGTTTCCGCCTTGCAGGTTTTCATCCAGTACCTGACTTGTCACTGCGTCTGCCTCTCTGGGTTACTGCAGTGTCATGGTCCCAGATCAACACAGCACTGTCGCTGGATACTTCATAGCAGTGATAACAAGGTGAATGATCCCTGGCTGGTGTGGCTCAGTGGATTGAGCACCGGCCTGTGAACCCAAGGGTCGCTAGTTTGATTCCTAGCTGGGGCACATGCCTGGGTTGTGGGCCAGGTCCCACACATGGAAGTTTCTCTTCCTCTCTCTCTCCCTCCCTTCCCCTCTCTCTAAAACAAAAACAAAATGAAACAAAAAAATAAGCAAGATGAATAACATTGCTTGAAAGTGCGAAAAGGAGATTCTTTTTTTTTTTTTTTTTTTATTGTTGTTGTATTACATCCATCCCTTTTTTGCTCCCCTGTGTCCCCCTCCCCACCCACCCTTTCCTCCCAAAGTCAATCCCACCTGTTGTCCATGTCCATGGTTCCTTTATACTAGGTTCTTGTCTAAGCTGCTCCCCTTCTTTCCCTCTGCCCCCCTCCCCCCAACCCCGTTCCCCCTGACCACTGCAGGCCTATTCCTTGTATTCATACACTTGGTTCTGTTTTGCTTGTTGTTAGTATTGCTCATTATTGTCCCGTAATGGGTGAGAACATATGATACCTGTCCTTCACTGACTGGCTTATTTCACTAAGCATAATATTCTCCAGTTCCATCCATGTTGTTGCAAAG